>OZ024902.1:19008685-19151545 GCA_964017125.1 Flabesymbios commensalis
ATGTTGTGACATTTGTCGTTGGCTGTGACATTTGTCGAGGCAATGTTGTGACATTTGTCGTTGGCTGTGACAGCTGGCGAGGCAATGTTGTGACATTTGTCGTTGGCTGTGACAGTTGGCGAGAGCTGTTGTGACATTTGTCGGGGGCTGTGACATCTAGTAGGCTTGAGGCATTTGTCGGCACAACATACGTTTAACCATAGCATTTCGTGGGTCGCATGTATAATTATCTGTTTATTGAAATTGATAAATAGGAATGGACCTAAATACCGTTTTACTGGTAACGTGTAAACATAGAATGCCGTGGTTCGAATATTATATGTATCTATATATTAAAACTAATAAGTATTAAGTGACCTAAATACAGTTCTACTGGTTACATGTAAACATATTATGCGATAGGTCGCATATATATATAATATGTCTCTGTAAATTCAAATTAATATCAATTCGTATAGTATAATTTTGAAAATAAATCAGTAATATTACATTTATTATATCATGTTGGGGGACAAATAATGCGTTGAGGCTTAGGCTTGATACATGTTATAGCTTAGGTTAGTGTTGCTCAACAGTTAATATATAACGCTATTGTACAATGGATATCAACTTTCGCCTATGTGAAACAGATTGTTCGCATCAGTGCACAGTATACTCTCTTCATACATACTTAGTTATACATTCGATTTTTAGGTCATATTTACATTATAATAATAGTGAAGATATTGAACCTGACCTTGCTCGTATATACAACTACAGTACTGATTTGGCAAAATGGGACAAGCTTTTTCAGTGGGGCTAGCCCCAGCTAATGCAGGCTAGCCCTGGGCTAGCCCCATGTTCTCTCCCCACCCCATTTGGAGGTCGCCTGTATAAAATCTTTTAGCCGGGCCGCAAAGTGCGTTTAATATAAGTTCATATAAATGAAGCCACGCTCATATCGCAGGGGCTCAAGCGAATCTAGAGCCCCAGCGAAGTGAGTCAACGCCTACATGTGTCAGTCAGGAGCGTTTTTCGTCTGGTCCCGTTTCAAGCTCGACTGGTGCGCCAGGCGAGCCTGACTTGCCAGGTGCATCTTGAGTTAGGCCTATTCCAGTGACCGTAGCTTCATAAAACCACCCATTTTCCGAATTTATACACTGAAATGCTTGTCCCATACTAAAGATAATATCTAAACGCTAAAGACTAAATGCTAAATGGCTAAGCAGAAATAAATGAAGACTGCAACAGGACTACATGTATACACGTACGGACACTGAATTATCGCACGTTGAGATAAACTCAGAGCTGTTCAGATGATGCTGAATGTGGTCAAGCTGCGCGCGCCCTGTCTTGCCAAGAGCGAGCCTGGCCAGCCCGGCGAGATGACACATGGTTCACAGCATCCATGTTAGCCGTCACACAGTATACTGGGGCGCAAGTGGGTGGGTATATTTTCCTGGCCCGAACCGTGTGCGCTGGGCGCAACCAATTCTGCGCCTGTCTCGCCGGGCTTGCGCCCAGGCTAATGACGGGCTGGCCAGCGTTAACGCAGGCCAGCCACTGATGAAAAATCTGTCCCATTTTGTGAAATCAGTACTGTATATTTATACATATCTGGACAGATAGTCAGGAGGCTTATGCACGTGAAATAGACTGTATCTGCAAATTATAAAGAGCCTACAAGATTAATTCCGACAGCCCCCCCCCCCCGCTTTATTTGCGCAAAAAGGACTCCGATATCGTCGTCAATTTTTGGTAAATTTTTAAAAGTTAGATTCAATATTAGATTTCGAATATTAAGGAATCCATTGGACACGGTCGGTTTAAAACGCAAATTTATCATTCATAAGGTGGATACCCCGGGTTTGCTTAGCGAGAGCAAGACTGCGTTTTCACACACATCTTCGCCATAAACGACTATTTCTTAAAAAAAGGCAAACTATGAGGATTTGCGTTCAAAAGATTATATTGAAATATATAATAACCACAACACTCACATACTCCTAGTGAGTACAATTATTTCTCAGCATTTACATAACATTTTGTATGTTCACTTTTAAGTGTATTACGTATTGTGTTCGTAATATATTTCATTTTTTGTTATAACTAGCACGACACATTGAATCATGTGTTGACAGAACAGCGGTTAAATGTTAGCCCACTGTCTGCGTCGCTGCCCCAGCATTAAAATTACCATTGGTTTAACGTGTCGTGTGTACTGGATTTTATCAACCCTTTCGAGCCCGAATTCACCATTTTTCATCTTTATCCCCTACCATTCGCGAATAGCTGTCGCAATTCTCGACCTGTAGTGATTAGGATGACTGGAAGTGGGTGATAAATTAAAAAAAAGTACCATGTATTCGTAGAACAGTTTTGTCGAAATTTGCCTTCTAAACACCCAATTAGTTATGAGAAAAACAAGTATGTTTTAGGTGATGTAAAATGATGTGAAGCTTTAACCCTTTAACCGCCAAATTGTTCAATTTGAATTTTCACCCACTTAAAGTTGTGTCTCGCTGACGCGATCCACAACTTCAAGTGAGTGAAAATTATTCAGATTTGACAAAATGGAGGTCAACTGTTTTCAAATCTTGCTGGCAGATGTCACATTTTATTTTTAACATGTTTAAAAGGTGGTACTAAATGTGCTAATTAAAAATGAAAACCCGAATATATGCGGCACCGGCGGTTAAAGGGTTAAAGGGCTAGCGTGCCATGAGGACACCTCGAGTATCAACCAAATGCGGTTTCTGGCAGTGTATCTGACACGTAGGGGTTTTTGTGAACAATATTGTGTGTTCAACAGCGCAGGGGCGGTGGTGTAGTCGTTACGCCATAATGCCTATCACGACGAAGTTTCCGTGTGCGTCCCACGGTATGGTATCCAGGTGCCTACTATTTATTTGTTCCAAAACTTTATTTTCCGTCCACTTGTAAAGATCACTAGTTAAAACTCGTACGGGTATAATTTATGTTACACTTGTACAATACGGAAAACAAAAATATGTCATATCCCAGCAAACACGTGACGTTGACCAAATGCCGGGTCAATGCTGGCCCACCGTCTGCGACGCTGACCCAACATTGACCCGGCATTGGGTCAACGTATCGCGCTTGCTGAGATGTTGTTTTCACTGCTAATTATGTAGGTCTATCGTTGCTACATAGTGTGTCTGTGCGACACTATACCAATGTTGTTTATCCCTCTCAAATATAGGCTCTTATGCCAAGATACATTTTGTCCATTTCCAATTTGAATAAACGTATCTGACAATAATTACACAGCTCAGTGCTGTTCCTATGTCCCCGATGCCGGCCCAGAATTTTACCAGCCCTGGGGAAATATTTTTAAATAGATACCTAGCGAGACGTTGATCCAAGGGTCTATGTCTCGTGTTTGCTGGGTAGGTTGTGTACTAGCTTTTGTTGGTTAAATATATTTCATTGTCCCGATTAGGAGGTGAAATGGCTTTTGGGACCAGAAAAAGTGTCCCGTATACCGATAGCGAGGTGTCCCGATTGGTGGGATTAATTAAGCATTAAGTCAATGGGGCAAATTCGGGACCGAGAAAAAATGTCCCAATTGGCGAGGTGTCCCTAATTTCGAGGTGTCCCGATCCTGAGGTTTTACTGTAGTTGTCAGGATACTACGATATATTGTAAATTTTACGAGACTAAGGGTCCCTGTGTTTTCGTATATTATCGGTATATAAGGAGTATATACATGCATAATTCATTTTGGAAAATATGAAAAATATCTCAATGTATGCACTAATGAGCTAACCTGTTGTGTGAACATATTTATTATTATCTGAATTACATTGCTCGAATGCTTAAAATATGTATTTCGTTGTTTAATTCAGCGATCAGGTGTAGGCCTAAAACTGTGTACGCCTTCAATTCAGCAGTTAAGAACAATTTATACGCCGGAGTTCAAGTGTTTATCAAACTTAATCGAGCTAACACTCGCGAGATATGTGTAGCCGGCAAGGTGGGTAAACACTTGTTTTGCAGTGCCTGTGTCGGAATTACATATAAAGGCCTTCACGAGATTTCGCAGAGATCGCGACCCCCCTTGCCTGTGATTAGACGAAAAATCTCAGGTGAGCGATAACCCAATACCTCGCACGCATTACCTCGCACTTTTCCCCCCAGCTATCATGTCATTGCCCATTAGGTTACTTTATTTATTTAATTATGTTTTAGATGAGAAAAAAACTAGAGCGGGAGGGCGGAAAAAAAATAAGAAAAAACTTTGGACCTGTTGCTGGACAAGTTAATGAGGGCGACCAATTTTTTAAACAGTTAATGCGGGCGATGAAAAAAAAAAAATACAAAAACATAGCTGGAGGAATGTTTATTCGAAAATTGTCGTGTTTCTAATGCACGCGTTGTGCAGAAAAAATATGTTTTTTGTAATAAGCGGCATATAGGCTACATAGTGGCAGGGGCTCGACTCGCATGACTGCCTGTCTTATATGTGCTTCTATATGTTATATCATGAATAGGTCTACAAACATGCACATGTAATGCAGGCCAGTTATTTCTTGTAAGCGATTGACTATGTGTTTGAGTGTTTGTAGTTTGTAACAGAACCATGACTGGACACGTACCTACTGGAATATCTTACTTCCTGGTTGTTTATCTAGTCTGGATAGTTTTTACAGTCTCAGTCACCAGAGCTGATGGTGAGTTACGTTTTATCTACTCTAGATCTATGGTTTCTATCTTCAAATTGTCAGTGTTTTGCGTCCCTTAATCCGAAGTTATGTGGCGGAACCCGATAAGATATGCATATATACGAACCCACAATTTATACCTGCATGCTAGGACTCCATATATGAAAATGTAATGTAAGGAGTATCAGACAGTCAATAACGCATGTGTAAATAGATTACAATATGGTGTCCTTTTATGTCTGATAGTCGATTTAAAATCATGTGGTTAGCAAAATAAGCTTTTCATCATGTTCATACCCCCCTTGAAAATGTTAACCACCTCCAGCAACATAAAACATACAAAACGTCCGTCTTTGATTTGATTTGATTTATTTCGGTAAACAGTACATGTAAGCATGATTATAAAAACAATCGGGGCCACCATACTGGTCACCAAGGATAAAAGACACTATAAAGGGTCTGGTGACCTTTATTTCCATAGTGGTCCCCAAAAAGTCGACCAGATGGCGACTGGAAAGGCTTACAGAAAAAAACAATTGAAAATACTTTATACAAGTTTATATAAAACCTAAAAATGAGTTATTTTAACAACCCAGCAATAACCAATTAGCACCAAATATCCAAATTAGAATCCGTAGCCAAACTTATTCTCATAAGCTTTCACTGGTAAATAAACCAAATCAGTATGTGATTGGTGGTGCTCTACATTGTACGAAGTATGCAAATTATTTTCTGGCTTATCTTAAAAAGATGGTACACTCTCCACCTACCGACTGGCAGATAAAAGAATACAATCTCATTTTGGGACGCATTGTTTTTGTGACAAATGATAAATTATCAAATAACATATAACATATATTTTAGAAATCAATCAACACAGATTAGCAGATATAGCACTAATATCATTTTACAAAGCAATCATAAAAAAACAGAAAGAAGTATTTTTAAAATGGTTTTATGGCCAGTAGTTGAAATATTTATTTTTTGTAGAAAAAACATTTCAATCGCATCACCACCAGTGGCAACGTATATTTGTATACCCTGAATGATTTGTGTATTCCACGACACGTATTTTATTCGAGTATCATATTTTATAATTCTTATCCCATTGAAATAAATAGAATCATGTAGCTATAACTGATTTAAAAACCGCGCGGCACTGCATCCGGTTACAAAAAAAACCCCAAATACAAAGTATGCCGGAGGATATTCCAGAAATATATTTTTCAGAACGACTCAAAGTCAAAAAGAGGTTTAAATGCAGGTGAAACTGACATAAAATATAACGACGATTTAAAGCCATGGAGATAGTAGGCGATATTGTGATCCTGTTGTAGATTGTTTGCTCACATAATATAACTGAATGATTGGAGTTTCACTAGGACATTATGTGATTTTACTCTGTGATGTGCATATATTCTATTTAAAATAAATTGTATTGGTGTATCACCCTCACACAATCCATCATAATATTTACTTGCCAAGTAGCTGATGATAACTTAAATTACTCATGAATATGGGGGAAAAGATTAAAACAAATCTGGTACATGACAAAAAAAATTAAGCTAATGATCATAGATACGCCATTTAAAAGAATGAGTGAATGACGCTTTACGCCACTTGAAGCCACTACGGAATGTAGTTGATCAGTGCTGATAGCCTGTTGTCAACATTATTTCAAATAAGAGGATTATATTTTAAAAGTTATAATTGATTTATTATATATGCCGGAAGACGGCATATGTGATAGTGTCTGGCAAATACTGCTTAGCCGCAATCCTTATGTCCGGTATATTTTAGGCTTGATGCTAAAGTCGTTATAATACTCTATTTATACTGTTATTTTACAACTGAAATATTTGTATGTGTGTATTGTTCTCTTCTTTGGAAGGCTGAATAAAAAATATTATTATTATTATAAGGGCCTGCACAATTATAAATTTAGTGGTGATATTATCTATGAAAAACAAATCTCCCGTTTAATGTACCTGGCCATCCCCAATTCAAAAAAATGATTTTAGCCCTGGATATGAATCTCCCAATGTTAAATAACTTGCTGGACATTATTATAAACGTTTGCTTATAATAACACAAATAAAATGAATGTTTTGTTTTCAGTTATTTCTCCCTTATTTAAATATTTACGCATTATTGCCTAATTCGACTGCCACACCTCGTCATTTATTTTTTTGTTTATCCCTTTTCTTTTACAATTGGCTCATGTTATTGCCCATTATTGTGTGCTTTGACAATATTATTTTTACTTTTCACTTTGTGATATTCTAGTATTTTTTTATTTTTAAACTTTTTATTATTGCCCATTATTGCCCATTATTGCTTAAAAAGCATTATTGCCCAGCCCGGGTTTTCCCGGAGTGGCAAAACGCGGACCGGATTATATTGCACTGATTATAACACTGATCAACGATTCCATGTTAACACATAGTGGATTTGCTAGCATGAGTACGGAACACGGAGCTGTTGCATAGTTATTTATATAACGTTTCTTGTTTTATTTACACAGCGTGTCACTATAATCCACTTACTCAGATGATCAGTCCCATTCCAATCACATGTGACTGATGGCGATAGTTTCATAATAAATTGTAATATTGTTCTCAATCTCAACGATTGCAATTTTCGGCTAAATTTAGACAACCTGATCCCCACGTATGATCTCAGTTATAATATATTGTTATTGTGACTGATCACGCCAGCGACCAAGGTAACAAGGTAATTTATTCAAAATCCCGTAGGACATGAGAAGCCAGGTGTGCGATACAGGGTGAGTAGATATAACATGCCTGTGGCAAGGGCATGTCAATCGTTATTAATTTAAACTGTTTTTTACATTATTTATAATAATAATAAATTGTGCAATGTGATACAATAACTCCCGGTTTTCACTTGACATTTATTCATGCACATAAGCAGACATCTTCTCACACTCTGCGCAGTGGTTTTCACTATGAGACTTATATCGGTATCAGCCCATATCGCACTTTCGCTGTAGCTTGAAGCACAATCAATGACAGTTATGTCATATATGACTTCATCGTGTGAGAAAATACAAACGTTGTTCAGTTGTCGTGCAATGTGGGAAAATACATCACATGTCCAATGAATAAGGTGTTCGCCTAAAGGCTCACATCTTATTCATTGGACGAGTGTTGTATTTTCCCATATCGCACTCAAATGAACACCGTTTGCATATCTACCTGATATTAACCCAGCATCGGCTTAACGTCGTGTATGTGTTGGGGAATATGTATTACCCATATCTTTGAGCTTATATAAATATTCAACTTGGGCTTATCAGTTAGACTATCTTTGTGATCATCGAATCACTTTAAATTGTTAACATTATGTTAACCTAAATGATTTAATAGTTCTTCTATGTATATCATGCATCCCTTTTTTTCAGCCGTATGTATATTCGGAGAAGGATGTATATTTGAGTGTCACTGTAAGACAAAGGAATGTGACAGTCAGACCGGAGAATGTAATGATGATGGCTGCGCTGATTCTGACGCCAATGATCCCCGTCTACAGGCTACTTATAGATGGCGTGGACCTGGGTGTCAAATAGGTTAGTTGATACTGATTTGAAATAACTGTGATCATTTCCCAGAGGATGAAGCCCGAATATTTTTGCATTCTCAGCTGTGAAAAAAGGTCGAGGCCGAAGTCGGAGGCCTTCACAACGGGCTTCACGGCTAAAAATGCAGAACCACGATGCTTTTAACCGACATAAAACACATAATGAGGATCCCTCATCAACAAAAGCTTTGTCGCAACTGACTTAGTATGGTAGGCCTACATACAAGTTATAAAATGTGTGCCCATATGCACGCATTATACCATGATAATTGATCTGAACTTGATCTACAATAAATCTTCATTCCCGGCGTGTGTTGTAATGCATAATCCTGATAATGGCTGGCGTGGAGCTCAGTATGATTTCTGGCTATAATCTAATGTGATTACGCCTCGTGATTCGTCAACGTTGTTATACTATGTGTGATGATAACTTATATTAAAATAATTATAGGCTATGTTAGGGGACACCTGAGAGTGAGTTCCGAAATTCCCAAGTTCCGAAGTTCCCAGAACTTCAAGTTCCGAAGTTCCCAAGCTCGGGGAACTTCAAGTTCCCAAATTTCCGGAACTTCAAGTTCCCAAATTCCCGGAACTTCAAATAACATAATTTGTTAATATTACATAATTAAACAGGAAGTCCGATTTTCATAAAAGACCGATTTTCATGAAATTTTGCAAGGACTTCATTATTTTCGCGTCCGGCGCCAAATAAAAAAAATCTTTAGAACATATACATATGCATATTGTGTCCGTGATAATTTATCATTTTTTGTAATTGTGTGTCACATATTTCACACACGGAGCGCATTTGTCTTTTTCTAAACATTGATTTTTTAGTGCCTAATCTAACATAACATTACATTCTTGTAATCGTCCCTCACACATTTCAAACACAGAGCCTATTTGTTATCACCTACATCAGTCGGTTTAAATATCAAAGCGGTAGTAGAAGTTGTGCTTTCGCTACGGAGTTAATCATATTGCAGCAGTTTTATTTTTTTAACTGTTTCATGAACACAACACTCGCTTGTTTCGTAAC
This sequence comes from Flabesymbios commensalis, assembly GCA_964017125.1. Lineage (NCBI taxonomy): Eukaryota > Metazoa > Annelida > Polychaeta > Terebellida > Flabelligeridae > Flabesymbios > Flabesymbios commensalis. Next base: position 19,017,989 of record OZ024902.1, read on the forward strand.
TCCGATACTGTATGTCTGTCTGTATAATTATGTCATTTAATACAATATTAATGCCTTGACTAATAGTCAGGGCCCATTTTCGAAATTTCTGACGTGGTAAGGCATTTTTTAGTAGAATTTGGCATGTAGTTGTTCTTACACAAATTGGGAACGCTGATTCCAAATCTGCCCCATGCCAAGCTAAATTTTGTGTTTTTCCCAATCAAAATTTAAAAACAAAATGGCCGCCAAAATGAGTGAAAATGTCACAACTTTACATCACGGCTTGGCTTACAATGAATATAAAAACATCATTTCGGTGTATTAAAACCCACCTGAGCAACATACTTAAAGTCCCCTAAATTTCACCTTGTGCGTTTGCCGCTAGAGGACAAAATCCAAAATGGCCGCCACGTTGCAAGGCAATGTACTATAACTTTGCTTGTCTACATCTAGGTTTCTCACGCCCGGGAAACCAATTCAGAGCCGTGATAACATCAATTTTAAATATTTCACAAAGTTATGAGAGAAAAAACAAATGTTGCGCCAGGAAAACGACACATCGTAGGCCAGTGTAATAATAATGATGTATTTAATAAAGTCATTATTTCACATTTAGAAGCCGAGGGAAACAAACGTAATATCCGGCATGTTGTAAAAATGTTTAAGACTATTGACAAAAAATATTTTATGATTGTTGATCACTGTCCGGCACTAGATAACCTGCCGCTCACCATAAATCCGTTCTAGGCCTATTAGTATGTGGCCTATGTGATCGTGTTCTTACAGTACCGTAAGGAAGAAAGCAATAATTTAAATATGTGTTGGCCACGGGTGGCACCCTCCTGCCCAAGCCCTGTACTAGGGTTAAGCAAAACATGAAGTTAATCCATCAAGGTGGTCTGCATTACCATGGCAATAATGACACACATAAATGTTCCTTCTCTATTGAGACAAAAAGTCGTTTGAATTTAACAATTTATGATTCTAGTAACTAGGTATATTGTGCTGGTTAAAACGTGCACATCACATAAAAATTATGTTTCTTAATCGGATTGACAATTTACAGAATCATGATAAAAGTATCATCTTGATTTTTATATTTTTGATCAGAATAGATACCGTACGAAAGCCTGGTAATGCGCTGATAACACCGTTTTCAGACATAATTGGACGAATAAAGTCCCAACCATCGGCTCAGAGATCCACACAAAACCATAATGTAGGCTACACATATTTCTATTCCCCTAACTTGAATGAGATAGATATCACCATCAATATCTCTGATAAAATACAGTTACACGTGTCGGGCATATAAGATTGATGGTTGAGGACACGCTAGGGTAATGTTGAAAATACTGACGATGATTTTTTTTTATAAATATAATATGAACATACACCATCTTCAGAAGATGTTAGTAACTAACCTAGTCTTGGCAACTAAATGCTATAGAATGTCATGGTACAGACATAGTAGATTAATTATCATTCATACAGAGTTTTTATTACTTATCTATTACATTCTCTGTAATAAACATTGATCATCTAATAATCTATGCAAGACACGTGTATCCTACATCAAAAAACATTTCCATGCACACTGCGATGTTATCTCAGATGAATATATAACAAATAAAGTACAGAATCAGGGAGGAGGGCAATACAGTTTCAGTTCAATGTTCAAATTCACCACTTTTGGTAAAGAACAATGCCATTCAACTATTTAATGAACACTGGTATTTAGGTGTGAAAAATACTGAGGTACATGATGGGACGTTAAATGTATTACGGTAATCAAACTGTCAGATACTGACAATGTGGTAGTTGTAGGAACTGATGTAAACATGCTCATTCTCTTTCGAAACGTTCTCATCATAGCAATGCCCAGCTGTGTAAACCTAGAACTAGTGATATTTGGATGGCATCATGCACAATTGTGCTAACCCACATTTTGTCGATTTTGAGAAAAAATCGCGCTGCAACATGATACAACGAATAAATACAAATTAACACAGAAAGGTAACAAGATCAGTGACCAAATAGTCTAACCCTGAATGTGAAACTCGTATATTGATCAACTTGTTGCTATCAATGACATACATTTTTATCGTTTTTTTAATGTGGGCTAGCCCACTTGTGCATGATGCCATCCATTTATCGTACCACTCAACCGTCTCAATGGCTTCCACAACACCAGCACATCAATTCTAAAAGAAAGACATTTAAATTAATTCATAAACACCCATAACTAGAACCTAAGCCAATTGGAGTATTTTAATGTATCCTCTTCGTCAATAACCCCTGCCACAAAAAGTGGATATTGTTTCCGTTGTATTTTAGGCCTGTTTAGCAATAAATACAGCTCTGGCCAGATAACAATATTATAAACATCTATGAGATTGTGGTTGGAGCTTCATTGATGGACAACTGCAACTAGTTCTCGTGTAAAAGCTTCCTGCTCAACCTGAAGAACTATCACATTTAGTTTGATTAAGTGTGAATTAGGACCACGAGAAAGTAGCCGATGGCGTCCTATCAAGGAGTCGCTACATCAATTCCGAAGCTGCACAACTATATGATCAATATATTGATGAGAGTGACTATTCTAGCATTATCATTATGCAAGATGATGGCATTCATGCAAATCTGAGATATACACAGCAAGCCTGTAGCTACAGTGTTGAAAGTAACACATGCTACTTTTGTGCAATTTTCTCATAGTTAATGTGTTGTTTTTAAATAATCATATTTTTTGCATTCCCCGTAACTATATGTAACATGGAAGTAGAGTTTTATGATGCTGTTTAATTTTTTGTATCAGAAAACTATTTGAGCGCCAAAAATAACTTCCTACGACATTTAGAAAAAAATGGTTATAGTACTTGCTGTATAATTGGCGGCCATCTTGGATTTTTCCTTGAAATCACATGTAATATAAAAGTTAGAGGGTATTACTGTATTGTACTAGAATTATTGGTATTAAAAACCTATATTTAGCCACCAAAACAATTTTCTATGACTTTTAGCAAAACGTTATGGTACTTTCTCTATTATTGGCGGCCATCTTGGATTTTTTGCGTGATAGTTGACCAGGTCTTAAAACATGAAATTCCTCAAAACAAAAATGTTATTTTGAACACGAAAGTCAAGTTTGTGTATCCGCTGTGCACCCAGACATGATGTATAATCATGATAATTGAGACTTTATCTGCTATATATTTTTGTTTTGCAGTTTTGAAAGGGAAAAACTAAAAATAGAGCTTGGCATGGGGCAGATTTGGAATCAGCATATCCGAATTGTGTGAAAACAACTGTATGACGAATTAAGAAATGCCTTACAAACTTTAAGAATGCCTCTTTTTGAAAAATGGGCCCTGACTAAAGAGGAAAAAATAATATAGGAATAATCGAGCGATGAAAGAATCAATCAAATGTTTTTTTCATTTTAGCTACCGTTATTTATTTATTTATTGGGCCAGTAAATATCACAAACAGAATAAATTTATCCAAAAACACAGTCTAATGTATGTGAGAATTATTGTTTGATGCACTGATATGTTTATGAATTGATACGACCTTTTAATATTTTATACGGCAGAGATTTTGTTACAATATTTTACTAACCAAATATTTTATTAATCCATTATGTTGTTAAAAAATCTTACCAATCTCAAAGTAAAGGTGCTATAATCATGATAATAGTTCCTCTAACGAGAAAAAGGTGTTACCAGCACTAACTTCGCACCTTCCCCATTGCATAACCAGATAACAAGCGGGACGTCGTAATTAGAAAATTACAACATGTCAAATAGTCCGACTTTTAAACTATTTTTTGATGAAAATTTTACGGTATTTGACTTAATCTTTAATGGTAGGCCTATTATGTTACCAGTGGTTACGCAAACGGTGTTGATTTGCATGAGGTAGGCTATGTTGATTTAATATTTGTCCAGCGCCGCAGACGGTGGACTAACATTAACCCTACATAGGCCTACCGGTGTAGCCGTTTCAGCGTACCCCCTCTCAGCATACCGGGGGGGGGGGGGGGGTACGTTGAAACTAGTTTCAGATTACCGGGTGGTACGTTGAAGTTTCAACATAGCCCCGGTAAGCTGAAACTAGAAAAAGGCCAGTTTCAAGTTACCTCCCCTCAGACATGGGGTATTCGTATTCAGTATTCGTATTCATCTGTATACGGTTACATTTTTTTATTATTCGTGTGTATTCAGTATTCATAAAAAATTATAAATACAAGTATTCGTATTGTATTCAAATACTTTTTTAAAAGCCCTTTTTCATGAATACTTTTTGAATACATTTTGAATACATGTCCTATATCACACTGATTAGTAAAAAAATCCCAAATTGTTTTTTCTTTTTTTTCTTAGTTACTAATAAGATAAAAATAAAAAAATTAAATAATAGTAACTTAGGCCTACTATTATTTATTTTTATGAGTATATAAGCTTGGTACGATTAAGCATATTTCGCAGGGTAGTGGGAGTGGCTGCGAGGCATTCCTGTCACATTGGTCTAACTGATAAGCTCCAGAGAAATCTCGCGAACTTCACACCATCAGACAGTTTAAGTGCCAATGGTTTTTAAAAAGCGATTAGTGAATTAGTGTTACTATGCAATTTTTTAAACACGCACAACTAATTCATTTGTTCCTCCTTGATGTGATCATACACACACAGAACATTGGACAGCTAAGTTTTGAAAAAGAGCAATTATTGACCAAATATTTCTGTGTCTTGACTCGTTGCGTTTTAACTTAACACTAATAAAACCGTTGTGTCTATACGGTGTCTGAGCTAAGTGACACTAAAAAGCTGAACAAAACAAGTCACTGGTCACGGCTGATTTCACAAACCTGAGACAGGACAACAAGCTAATCCCTCGATCTTAGGGCGTTAATAGAGGAGCGGCAAATTGCCAAAAGAAAGGTGTTTTTTCAAACAAAAATAAACATTGTCTAGCCTCTATTTTCTGTTAGTGTATAATCTCAGGTTTCAGGAACTGCAATCTGTTTTGTGTGCAGCCTTGTGCATAACCTTCAAAAATGAGCATTTCCAAGACAGGGTATGCAATATATCGATAAATGTTGAAAATCACTTAAATTCATGCCAGGGCCTTAATATTGGTCAAATTTTACCCATTCACCTACCAAATTGTCAGAATGACGGACTGAGTCCGGTTATAGGCATTAAAAAGACATAGGTACCAAAATAATTCATAAATTTTGTGAAATGGGTATGTTTTGACCTATTTTATTGACGTTTCAGGTTTAAAAATCTTGCCATATCAATATATTTGACATTTTTGAAGTTTTATATGGCCTGAAATTGTATTATCAAATTGTCATACCCAAAAGCTTCAAAAAATTTCACACGAAGGTATTTCAAGATAAATGTACCTTCAGGGACCGTTTATGTACCCCCCCCCCCCCCCTAATTACTATTCCGGCCGAGGAAAACAGCATATCTTAATTTTGCTCTTGAAATGTGTTCCAACTGCTACTGTGGAGCAACTAACAACAATTTGAAAGTAACATTTCGCATGATGGTTCAAAAGAGTAGGCCTATGCTTCAGCATTCCATACGACAGCTAGCCCATGGAAAATCCAAGATGGCGACTATTTTTCAAGATGGCCGCCAAATGAATTTCTAATTAGTAGTAGTAGTATTTATTTATTATAGTGACATGCATATATACAAGCACAACATAAACATACATATCATGGTCATTAACAGTATAATATGCCGGGCCAATTTGGCCTACAATGTCACTTTATACACGAATATAGCAAAAAAAAGGTATACAGTGTGCCGAGGAGGCAAACATTAGAGATATAAACAGGTCTTTCTCTGTGACCACGCCTTACACAAAAAATTCAGTGTTTCTCTCCAATATTTGGTGATCAAAAAAGTAAAAAAAAATTCTAAATTGAAATTAAAGAAATCGGCGTTATTACGCATAATATTGTTTATATAGTCAACTCTTATATCGGAAAAACAACACATTATAACAAGAAATGATATTCGACTTCGCCAGATGAGCAAATTGAACAAACACGCTCTTCCAGTTTCAGAGAGGGTGTCTGTCCAGTCGTCTCATCTCTAACTCTCTGTCTACGGCCTGTTTCTACTCTCAAAGGTAAAATTCCACAAAAAAATTGAGCAAAAATAATTCTATGAGGTTTAGGTAGTAAAGTGGAAACGTAATTTGGTATAGCAAAATTTTCTTTAAGAGTGATACATTTCCTCAATTTTGGTTTATTCGAAATGTCTCGCTTCTACTCTTCCTCCATTAATAAAAAAGTTTTATGTTTTACATTTAAAATATCACACGTGACAAAGTTTTCAAATACATTTTCGGGTAACCTTAGGTGTTGAATATTTGAATTTACGTCGTACGACTAATTGCGCTTACCTGTCACCGAAAATAATGCGTCGGACTGAACAATATCTTTTGTTAATCTATGATTGTCCATATTTACTAAACGGTTCCAAAATCTTATAACCTGTATATAATGACGATATTTACATTTTAGCCAGCCCATTTCACCATACAATGCGGGTAGTGGGGTAAGATACAATTCCACCAAAAGCTCTAGAAGCAGCATCAGAGCGAGCTTTATTACAGTCCCTAAAATTTAAATTTTCGTCAAAATTTACACCTAAGTAATTATAAGTTTTCACTATCTCAAGGTCCAATAACTTAAACGAGTTTAGTAAGAGGTATAAAAGTAAGCTGACCTACCGGTAAATGACGTAACACCAAAAAAAACGAAGTGGTGTTTGTTGGCTTGATAACCAGCAGCTATAGGGCAAAAACGTCTGGTCTAATTTTCAGTGTTCCTATGTCTACAAGCATGACAATGTTGCCAGAAGTTCAAAGTGCTGAGAAGGGCTGAAAGATTACTGCCAGCTCTTCTCAAGATTTTTTATGTCCTGTTAGATCAGATATTGTGAATTGAGGGACTCCTTCAAGCCTCTTCTTCGCCCTGAAAGCTCTTTTAGTTTAACACCTTTTCGTAGTAATTAAAGGCCTTTCCGTCGCCCTATGAGGACCCTTCTTCGCCCCGAATACATCTCCATTACCCTTTAATACCTCTCCGTCGCCATTGACTACCGCAATAAATTGCTGCTGCACTCTTGCCGAGACCAGACTAGTTGATAACGTCATAGTTATCTCATGTAATCAATCCTAAATCCCGAATATATCCGGGACTGGTTCCCCACCGGCTTAGTCGTTTCAAGCCTGAATTTATCATTGTCATCTTCATCCCCTACAAGCCGCAAATTACTGTCACAATTCTCGGCTTAAAGTGGATAAAGATGACTTGAAGTGGGTGACAGATACAGAAAAATATATCGTTATTATTAAAAAAGTTCTATGAAAATGTTCGTTCTAAAAACCCTAGGTGTATGAAATAAAGTGATTCTTCAGAGATGTAAAATGATGCATTGATACATCGTGAAGATTCAAAAGGGTTACCTCCGCTCCATCAATATTTAACGCCTCCCCATCGAATTTTAACTCCTTACCATCACAATTTTACGCATATGCGGCGCCTCTTCATTGCCCTCCATGCCTCCCGTCATCCTTAGTGCCTCTCCGTCGACAATTAAATCCTTTCCGTCGCCCTTTAACGCCTTTCCGTCATCATTTACACCTCTCCGTTTCCCTTGACGCCTTCTCCTAGCCCGTAAATGCATACCATACATCACCCTTTAACCCCTCCCCATTGACCTTAATGCTTTGCCATTACTATTTACGCTTTATGATTGCCTTTCAGCGCCCCCTCATCGCATTTACCGCCTTCCCATTGTCATTTAACGCCTCTCTATATCCATTTAATGTATCTCCATCGACCTTTAACTCTTTTTCTTCGCCTTTTAATGCCTTTCCATCGGCCTTTGACATTTATCCGTCGCCATTTAAGCTTCTTCTCCACCCTTTAGTGACTCCCTGTCGTTTTCAACGCCTTCTCCTCGCCCTTAAACACCCATTCATCTCTTTGTAATGCCTCACCATCGCCCGTTAACGTTATTCAGCGCTTCTTCGTCACCTTCTAACGCTGTTCCATAGTCCTTTAATGACCCTCGCCACCTTTTAGCAAATCCCATCACACACGAACGCCTCTTTTTCACCCCTTATCGCCTCCTGGTTGCCTTTAATGCTCCTCATTGCCCCTCAATGCCTCCTCATTACCATCTAACTCATTCTCGTTGCCCTTTAAGGTCACTGGGTCGCCTTTTAACGTCACGTCGCCGTCCTTTACCGCCTCCAATTGTCCTTTAACGCCTCCATGTTGCCTTTTAACGCCTCTACATTGACATGTATAGCTTTGCTGTCGCTGTTTAACGCTTCTCCACCACTCTTTAATGACTTTTCGTCGGCTGATCATTTCCTTTGATGATGTTTAACCACTAAAACCCTACTAGAATGAGATTATCCAGTTAAAATCATACCAAAACAATGTATTATACGTGCTGCAATTTGTAGCAGATATGTTAAAATCATATTTGACCTTGAAATTTACAATTTAACCTAGAGTATCATCTAAAATTGCCAAAATATTACCAGAAAAGGATTTTTCAGGCAAAACCACACGAAAAAGAGGTATCACACTTGTTTCTAGCTTTATTTGTTAGAAATCATATTTTTGCTTACTTGACCTTGAAATTGACAGAATGACCTTGAAATTACCTTTTATCATCAAAATAGGAACAGAAATGGATTATTCAGTCAAAATGACATCGAAACGACGTACTACACTTCTATTGCTATTTGTATTTGCTAAAAATCATATTTTCACATTTTTGACCTTGGGATTGACTTTTATATGACCTTGAGTTGAAATTGACCTTGCACATGACCTTGAATTCCCAAAATATTACATTAAGTGGATTTTCCAGTCAAAATCCCATGAAAAAGAGGTATTACACATTTTCCTACCTTTATTTGTTAAAACTTATATTTTCTCTTACTTGACCTTGAAATTGACCTTTTGACCTTGAAGATGACCTTGAATACTCAAAATTGTTTCAGAAATGGATTACCCAGTCAAAATCACATAGAAATGAGTTATTACACTTGTTCCTAGCTTCATTTCTTGAAAAATCATATTTGCCCTTGAGATTAACCTTTGACCTTGAATCTACAAAAATGCTCAAACTCTTCAAGCTGGCACTCATCGGATTTGAATTCAGCACAAAAAAATCAATAACAAACATCAAAAAAACATTGTATATGTAACAAAACAAGGTTAGGTCATCTGTAGCTCGGACCATTAATAATGAGTAGGCCTGCCAAACTGTTTTTCCGACCAAAAACGATTTCTGCAAATAATGTTTTAATATATTTTTTTAATTATTTTGTAATTTTTGAACTTGAAGTTCCCGGAACTTGAAACTCGGAACTTGAAGTTCCCGGAACTTGGGAACTTCGGAACTTGGGAACTTGTTTAAGGGTATCCCAATACCATCTAGTTATTTTTTGCATCACTTTAGAAGCCCTTGGCTGGTTGACTATCATGTCAACGTAATAGTCGGCTGCACTAGGTTTGAACATAACATAATCGTGCTTAGCGCCTAAAGGTTTAACCCCGTGTTTAACATGGTTCATGTCCTGCCTCTGACCAGCTGACAGACCGGAAGAAGATACTTATATCCCACGCGAACACGAGGCGTTGCGTCAATGTTAATTTAATATTGGATCAGCGTTGTAGATAACGTTAGTACTCAGCATTAAAACAACACTATACTAGAATAACAAGATTGTTTATGGGGAAGTTGACATTACATCTACTTGTAGTCTAGGCCTATGCTGAGAAAGTTGCAGGTATCATCTTCAACGCTCAGGTCACAACGGAAAGATCTTTTAAAAAAATTGTCTCGCCAGGAAACGAATCAATTACTCAACTGTTCATTTCTGTTTAATTATATAATTTTACCAAATTATGTTATTTGAAATTCCAGGAACTTGAAGTTCCGGGAACTTGGGAACTTGAAGTTCCTGGAACTTTGGAACTTGGGAACATCGGAACTTGGGAACTCACTCTCTGGTGTCCCCTATGTTATCTTGATCTCAATTATAGCAGTGTTATCATGGCAAGTAATACACAATCCTGATTAGCCTAAAGGTCATTGAACAATTTCGTGTACGCAATATATTTGGGGATTAGCACGAATTGACGTGGTGTGAAGCGGAGTCACCATTTGTGTCATTTTCTCTCAGGTACGTTTCAAATATGTACATTATCTGATTATATATATGCCTATATTGTTCTGTTTATCACAGGTAACATAGCACATGGTAAACATGGTGGCGCGGATCAATCATCTACTCTAGATATGTATTCCAAAGCTGGCAATGGTGTAGATGGAGATCTCACTGGGGACAAGTCATGTGCTGCTACTAACGGTCCAGGATTACCATCATACCCGTCATCCTGGTGGAGACTCGATCTAGGATCTCAACACTCTATACACAATGTGACAATATATGACAGGATATCTGACTGCTGTGTGTGAATATAAATGTACTCGTCGCAAACTAATCATTGCATAACCCTTTGAAATATAATTGTTTGATATTACTTATAATTTTTTTTATATAATTTTCCGAATAAGATATATATCTATTATTCGGCTACGTGAATTCACAGAATTCATCAGTAAACACTGTAGATTAAAACAATAATATTATCGCACCAAATAATCAAGAATATTTTTAAGCACATACATGGAGACATGGTATTCTGAGCCTACATTGTACCCAACATATTATATTAACCCAATGTTGTTGTGACGTTGTGAAAATGTTGTTGTCTGAGTGATCATTCCAACATAACAACAAAACTGGATATTGTGTTTGCTGGGGGGGGGGGGGGGTAAATAATAAACCTGCCGTTGTTTCAATGTTGTATCAGTACTGACACAGTTTTGCGCTTACATCTGGTGCTTTGATGGTCAGTGTTTTTGACTCTTATGGCATAATATTAGCTGTGCCTAATATATTACATGGCTGACCTTGATGTTTTGTCACAGCTACATAGTAATTACACCGACCATAACTGGACACATTCAGCTCGGTGTACATAACAATGAACTTTTATTTGTTTTTCATGAACATTTTTTTTGTTTAGGTGGGTATGGTCTTTCCCAATTATCAGTCCGTGTAAGTAATGTTAATGAACCTTGGACTGACGATGATATATATGTGGAATGTGGATTTCGTGATATGGACGGACCTGGTAATGGTGGAAGCTTCACCTTAGAATGTGAAGACAAACCTCATGGTCAATATGTATCCCTTGTTAGGACAGGTGGTGAAGACAGTGGAAAGCTGAGGTTCTGTGAAGTTGTCGTCATGGGATATAAAATCACAGGTAAATATATATTGATGAAAGCTAGAAACATGACTTTCTTGGTAAACATCTGGATATAATTGAAGATAATTGAATCGCGAAAGTAGGGTAGTTTTTTTCAATATATATCACATACTTATATCACATAGCAGATAAGTTATGTTGTTTATTGAAATTGCAAACAGTATTTAACTCTTAAACATGACAAGTTAAGGTGGCTATCGACTTAAAACGTGTCGTATGGTCAAAAATATAATTATTATATATTATTTAGAAGCGGTTAACCCTTTAACTGCCAAATTATTCTATTTGAATTTTCACCCACCTGAAGTTGTGTCTCGCTGACGCGATCCACAACTTCATGTGAGTGAAAATTAATCAGATTTGACAAAATTGAGGTCAACTCTTTTCAAATCTTGCCGGTTGATGTCACATTTTATCTTAAACATATTTAAAATGTGGTACTTAATGTGCTAATAGAAAATAAAAACCCGAATATATGCGACACCAGCGGTTAAAGGGTTAAGCTAGAATGTTGTTTTAACTGTTTTTTGCCGTTGCTGATTTTGTGATATATTGACATCACGTGACCCGTCACCCGATATAAAAATAAACTACAAAATGTCTGAGAAATCTGCTATTGCAAGAGTATTAGCCAAACCCGGAAATAATTCGGTAAAAAAACTTTTTTTTCTGCAGTGATCCCAAATGTTATAAGAAACATACGGTCAAAAGTCCACATGTTTCCCCGGTTTAGTTTTTTTCTGGAGCATGAAATGTAATTGTTTCTATATATTTTGGTAATTATCCTCTGTGTATTTTCGGGATATTGACATGTTAGTTTGCATTAAAAGTGTCCAGTAATATGTTTTATTTCGGCATTTTATTTTTTGTTGGGGCTAGGGGGGGGGGGGGGGGTAAGTAAGTGTATTTGGCACCTATTGTGAACAAATCAGCTCTAGCCTAATTCCTAATTATTTCCGGGTTGGAACCTGATGCTCGTGGACTATTTGTTTTGATATGAAAATCAAAGAGAATTGTATGTCGTTTGATATCTTGGGTAGGCCTACTAACTATTCAAGTATTTCGTGAGAGAAATCAACCTCTAAAAATTGTTGCAGAGGTTGACTGTTCCCACTGTGAGTCTGGTGTGAGATGTGATGATGTAGCTGGATGTAGTCAGTGTCTGGGATATAATCCACCTCACTGTACTGAAGGTAATAATTTGCTATCAAAGCACCATCAGTATGCTATGTATTAAATAACAATTTTCAATGGTATAATTGTATACTATTGAAAATGTAATGTAACATCCTGACATTTCGGTGTGCTATTCCGACATCATAGCTCCTCATTCTGTAGTTATAAGGCCACATTACGATTTTTCTGCTCACAACATTTTTGTGATTATAGCGATTTTCACATAATATTAGTAGAAAACTTGACCTTTGGATCAATGGGTTCCTTGACCTCCAGCTTCCGGGTTCAAGCTAGCGACACTTAATATTTTAATATGTTTTCGAGCTCGTGGGTAAGTTATAGTCATATAGATATGTTACACGCATATTGTTGTGATTATTGCGATTTCACAATAAATTTTGATAAAAAATACCTCGGAAGTGAAATTGAAAATTCATATTTTCGGGTTTGTGATTAAATTAGCATCATATTGATATGTCACACGCCTATATTGTTGTGCGTATTGCGATTTTCATATAATTAATTGTGATAAAAATGACCTTGTGATCAAAGGGTACATTGTTCTATAACTTCCGGTTCCACCACTATGGCGACACTGAATAATTCACTTTTTTGAACACTGAATAGCTAACCTATCCAATGTTTAAATCGCCCCTGGCTCTTATTCTACATCATGATCAGAGTCATATCCTGGCATTATTGAATGCATCACTAGATATCTCAGTGATTTATTACATTTCGAGAAACACCAGCAAACACTGAGATCCGAAAGTACGATGTTATTACATCTTGGACCGCGGTCAAAAAGAAATTATAGCCATTCATCGTTCGTGTTTGCCGCACCGCGCTTGTGGAATAAATTGCCTCTTCAAATACGTGAAGCAATATCAGTCACTATCTTTCGGAAAAAAATAAAAACACACCTTTTTATATTAGACCTACCGGCCTAATCTGCGCATTCACCGACCGTCATAATTATGATGAATTCCTTTTCCGACTATGGACCTCCCCACTGAATACTGTTTTTAGTCCACAGCGCCATTGAGTCTCAATATTGTTAAGAGATACTGGCGCTATAGAAGTCATTATACTTATACTGATACTTATATCAGGCCATATCCTGACATTCAAATGTAGATCCTACCATTAGGAAAATATAGCGCTATACCGTGAATCCATATCAACTGACATTACTAATAAATCGGTATAATACAAATCCTCTTAAACCGATATGTGGAAAGTAATAATTATTAACAGAAATTGCAGTAATATAAATAAAATCTGTGATTTGAATGATCCATATACTTTTCTTCACTTCGACCTCAAACTTGTAACCGCATTTACTAAAAAAACACAGCGAATAGTGTGGAATAGTTCATTTGGCATGACTTGTTTACTTTGCAATTTCACAAAGTTCAATAAAAATATATTTGATAAGCATCACTATTAGTGTCACAACTTTACCTCGGCCAAAAGTAACGGCGTGACACCTGTGTGATGGTAAATGAGGTACATTATGTATTTTATTTTTATAATGCAAACACAATTATGTCGAATTACGGTACAATGGATGTGTTTTTGTTTTAAGATACTCAATTAATTTTCTTTTCAGTGGCAAAATTCTAATAACAGTTAAGACATGTTATGGTGTGACATTAAATAAGTAATATTATGCTCAATTTTAGCTTCAAGGACATGACGTTACTTTCCTTGAATTAGATCAATAGTTTATGTATATATGAGTCATTGATACATGTCACTCTTGAATAGAAAATACGATCAAAATAGAATTGGGGCCTACCGCATCTGGTAAAAAAATATTTTACGAACTGGAAGTCAATTATAGATAAATAGTCCAAGATTGGATGCAATGGCCTCAGCGGGGTTTTGCCGAAACTGATATGGTCTTTATTATGGATTGAATGTATACGTTTTATAGTTTGCAGAAATAATTTTTAAATCCTTTTCTACGAAATAATGTGAAAATATATTTGGATTATAATGCGGGTGAGAGGGTGTGTTGATACAACATTGTGAAATGGTGTAGAAAGATGAGTTCATTAGCGTGGGTGATAATTATCTACAATTGTGTACAAATCCATGTTCACACGTTATGACTCTATTAGCTATGTAGGGATGTTTCACTTCAACAGGCGGCCTCATGTCCCCGTGGCTTCATGTCCTTGTCACCATGTCTCATATTTAATTGTTGTATTTTATCGTTACATCGATCTTGGTATGTCAGTTTAATATTATCAAACATTGATCGATTTTGAATGCATCACTAGATATGTCAGTGTATTAAGTTTAACATTTTATAACGAATGAAATATCGAGTAATGAGTATTCTATTGTAGATATAATACATTCCATGCCTTTCAAACTATACAATATATTGCAGACGTTTAAAAACAGCATAACACCACAATTGTTTTTTGTTGTCATAATCGATAATATCAGCCATTGTGTTAATAACTATATAATTATAACGTTCTTTGACATAATCAGGGTACATTATATTTACATTATATCCACACAAATGAAAAGACATACATATATTTTTTTATTAATGTCCACTATTGTACATATGAAATACATGACATGCTTGAAGACTTGTCGCAGGCTGTTAGACGTTTATGTCATTGTATTATTAAGCATATAATTTTGCCAACTGAATTTTAAAAGGTTTTTTATAGTCTTGGTAAAGCTTTAGAAACATTTTTTAAATATGTATACTGAGGAGTACATAAGAAATATACACACACATGCTTGTAATGTATATGTTCTTAAAGGTTTATTTGGAACATGGTTAATGTTTATCAATATAGAGTGTGTCGCCGGGAAATATGGAGTGAACTGTGAGGACTCATGTGGTGCATTCTGTGATGATACAAACAGCTGCGATCACAAAGATGGAACGTGTTCTTGTACAACGTGGGGAATAGGGGAACTATGTGACCGTGAAATAGGTAAAGCGATACAATATGATATGACATAATTACTGATCTATTTTAATTAGATAATCCGCCTACATCACCATAGATGCGCCCTAGGCCAGCTAACATTGTCTCCATTGTGACGGGAAGTATATAAACTATAACCGCCAAATTCACAATAAAGTGTGCTATAATTTCTTTTTAGTACGGGGTAGGACGATTTATGTGACAGTCTTAGTCAGTAGAGTTTTTCAACTAGGGATAAAATGACACTAGCTTAGGCTTCTTGTCAATTTAATTTAAAAATCCGCGAAAAAAGTTGGTAGGTGGATCAGGCCCAAACTGTTATTGTACATGTTTTCAAAACAAATGGACAGAGGGTTAGGTGAGTGGCGTTTTTCTCGGATTTTTGGATTTTTTTTGTCAAAGTCAGTATTGTGGGGAGCCTCCGTGACCGAGAGGTAGCGTGCTCGGCCTCAGACCGCCAGGGCTCGAATTTCGAATCATGTGTCTGGAGGACAGTGTCATCTCAATCATCTCACCAGCCTCAGGAGGTTCTCCTGGCCCAGTTTAGCCTATTTGTGCACAAAGGTGGCCTAAAGCCCGATTCATTTCATTTACCTGAACTGATTTTATATTTGTCCACCGTCTACTGCGATGAGTCGACATTAAACCCTCATTCGATTGAATTATGTTTGCGAAGACAGATTGGTTCAATCAAATTGAATTTTAAGCTATAACAAATTGCTACATAAATTATTTGTATTGCATGCGACTCTATAATGGTATCTACATAACATATAAAAGTCTACAAAATATATTGAGGGGGGATATCGCTGCCATATTGGATTTTTTTATTTAAATTTACTCGTCAGTAACGTTTATTTCTGGTTCACTAAACTATAATCGAGACTCCATTTTTGAAACGAAGCCTAGAAAAAGGTCCATGCGGACATCATTAGTAGAATATGTAGGCATCCCCATTTTTATAGGAAATTTCGCGTAGAATGCGAAAATCACTGTCTCCAAGCTGAAAAATAGTCCGATCACTGTCAAATTAGCCATTTCCAAAATGGCCGCCAAAAAGTTGCTGTAAAAAAATAAAATTAATAGCCGGCCTAAAAATACATTCAAACGCTATATTATTAATAATCTATTAGTGCCGAATGTATTGCCGGCACAATTTTTACCTTTTTGCTCATATAAATTTCCAAATTCATGATGGCCGCCAAAATTGCTGACAAATCGTGTTTTTGATCATAACTTTCAAATCACACAAACAGGCAAAGGTGATTTCACTAAACCAGTTTAGCATATGTGTGTTTAGTAAGGTTATCTATCTGAGAGTATGGAAAATGAAATGGTAGTGGTGGGAAAGATCACCGGAGGTCATTTAAAGTCATCATTCAAGGTCATTTAAAAATATAAGGGTGATTTAACTAAAAATGTTGAGCAAGTTTGTATCTGGTATCATTGGAAAGATTATCTATCTGGCCCGTGGGAGTATTAGTCCCAGAGCTAGGGGGGTTTTATTTGTGTTGAAAGGTCCATACGATCCAAGAGTTCCACCTATAGTGAAATTTTCTCAAGAATCCGAATCTGCGCGTCTTACAAAAATCATCCTGTCCGAAAGTACCGTAAAAACCCTTTAAACACTAGTACCGTCGAAATCGCAAACCGCAATTTGAAATATTGGGTACGAAGTGATTGTTTGATAAAAATGTGGTGATTTTCTTTAAAATAATTTTTAAATTATTTATTATCACTCACATACGACACAGGCTTTCACATGGATGTAAAATATTTTGTGTCTGAGCGTATTTTTTCCCATTTTTCTTACTTTTTCAGTAAATAGACAAAATACTTTCTCTCAGTCAATTTTTGTACAGTATAAATGTTTCGTTCTGATTCAAACATGTTCTAGAACTATTGTTGACTTAAAATTAACTCATTTGGAATAAATATAATGAGTTATGTGGACATAGTACTCGCTTTTTTGGTTAGACGTAAAATTAGCTCGCTTTTCTTCAGGCTCCGGAAAATTGACCATATCTCACATTATTGCCCACTAAGTAGTCAAATTTTGCGCTATATCAATATATTTGCTATCAAGGGAAAGCTACTGGCACAGGCCTTCACATGGAAGTAAAATATGTTGTGTCTAATCATTGACAAATGCACAAGAAAGGTTTAAGTTGGTATTTTAACACGTAATTTTACCCATTTTTCATACTTTTTCAGTGAATAGACAAAATACTTTTCTCTCAGCTGATTTTTGTATAGTATAAATGTTTAGTTTTGATTCAAACATGTTCTAGAACTATTGTTGACTTAAAAAAAACCATTTGGAATAAAAATAATGAGTTATGTGAACATATTACATGCTTTTTTGGCTGGACGTGAAATGTGCGCGCTTTTCTTTAGGCTCAGGAAAATGTTATGTATCTCACAGTTTTACCCAATGAGTAGTCAAATTTTGAGCTATATCAATATATTTGATATCAATAGAAATCTACTGGCACAAGCCTTCACATGGATGTAAAATATTTTGTGTCTGATCATTGACAAATGCACAAGAGAGCTTTAAGTTGGTACTTTACCCCTTAATTAGACCTTTTTTCATACCTTTTCAGTAAATAGTCAAAATACTTTTTTCTCAGCTGATTTTTGTGTATATTAAATATTTAGTTTTGATTCAAACATGTTCTAGAACTATTTTGCACTTAAAATAAACCCATTTGGAATAAAAAATAATGAGTTATGTGAACATATTACATGCTTTTTTGGTTAGACGTAAAATTTGCGCACTTTTCTTTGGGCTCAGGAAAACTGTATGTATCTCACAGTTTTGCCCAATGAGTAGTCAAATTTTGAGCTATATCAATATATTTGATATAAATAGAAAGCTACTGGCACATGCCACGGATGTAAAATATGTTGTGTCTAATCTTTCACAAATGCACAAGAGAGCTTGAGATTGGTGACTTAACACTTTTCATACTTTTCAGTAAATAGTCAAAATACTTTTTTCTCAGCTGATTTTTGTGTATAATAAATATTTAGTTTTGATTCAAACATGTTCTAGAATTATTGTTGACATAAAATAAACCCATTTGGAATAAAAAATAATGAGATATTTGAACATATTACACAATTTTTGGTTGGATGTAAAATTTGGCACTTTTCTTTCAGCCCGGGGAAATTGACAGTGTTTCACATTTTTGTCCAATGAATACCGTTATCCAAAATAAAGAAATTGTACAAACATCTTAGATAGCAATTAAAAGTAACTATCAAGGGCTTTAACGTGGATACATAATATTTTATTTCTGTTAAATACGAAATGTACAAAAATTGAGCGCTAACTTTATCCCTCCATTTGAACAATTTCCAACGTTTTCTTAGTCAATAGCAGCAAGACTTCTCGATCATGTAAACTTTATATGGTATAAATGTTTGTTGTTTTTTTTACATTCTCTGGGGCCATTTTTCAAAGGTTATCTTGACGACTGAAGAAGTGATCACAGTCATTTTTAAAGTTATCTCAGCCACTACAAAAGTAATCTTAAGTCACTGAAGAAGTGATCATAGCAACTTTAAACGTTATCTCAGCCACTACAAAAGTGGCTGGGGTCGCTTTTTTAGGGATTGACATAAGATTATTAGTGGCCAATATTACCTTTGTATCGACTGAGATCAGTTTTAAAGTGAATGTGATCTTTTTTTCAGGAGACAAGATCAGTTTTTTGTGGCCAAGATCAGTTTTACGGGCTGACATAAGATTGTTAGTGGTCAAGATCACTTTTGTAGTGGCTGAGATAACTTTTGCAGTGACTGAGATCACATCTTCAGTGGCCAAGATCACTATTGTAGTGGCTGAGATCACTTTTAAAGTCGTTATGAGCACTTCGTCAGTGGCCAAGATCATTTTTATAGTGGCAGAGATCACTTCTCAGTGGCCAAGATAGCTTTTGTAGTTGTTGAGGTAACTTTTAAACTGGTTGTTCTTCAGTGGTCAAGGTCACTTTTGTAGTGTCGCAGATAACGTTTGAAGTTGCTGTGATCACTTATTCAGTGGCCAAGATTACTTTTGTGGTGACTGAGATAAATTTTAAAGTCGCTGTGATCACTTCTTCAGTGGCCTAAATCACTTTCGTAGTGACTGAAATAACGTTTAAAGTTGCAATGATCACTTCTTCAGTGACTAAGATAACTTTTTTCAGTGGCTGAGATCACTGTCAAAGTGGTCAAGATAACTTTTGTAGTGACCTAGATCACTTTTTTAGGAGCTGACATAAGATTATTAGTGGCCAATATCACTTTTGTAGTCGCTGAGATAACTTTTAATGTGACTGTGATCACTTCTTCAGTGGCCAAGAGCACTTTTGTAGTGGCTGAGATCACTTTTAAAGTCTTTATGAGCACTTCGTCAGTGGCCAAGATCATTTTTTATAGTGGCAGAGATAACTTTCAAAGTTAGTGTAACCACTTCTTCAGTGGCCAAGATCACTTTTGTAGTCGTTTAGATATTTTAATAAGTGGCTGTGATCACTCCTTCAGTGGCCCAGATCATTTTTATAGTGGCAGAGATAACTTTCAAAGTTATTGTAACCACTTCTTCAGTGACCCAGATCATTTTGTACTGTCTTAGATAACCTTTAAACTGGCTGACACCAGTTTGTTTGTGGCCAAGATCACCTTTGCAGTGGCTGCGATAACTTATAAAGTGGCTGTGCTCACTTCTTCACTCGCCAAGATAACTTTTGCATTGGCGAGATAACCTTTTAAGTTGCTGTGATCACTTTATCAGTGGCCAATATCGCTTTTGTGGTGGCTGAAATAACTTTTAAAGTCGCTGTATTCACTTCTCAGTGGCCAAGATAGCTTTTGTAGTTGTTGAGGTAACTTTTAAACTGGTTGTTCTTCAGTGGTCAAGATCACTTTTGTAGTGTCGCAGATAACGTTTAAAGTTGCTGTGATCACTTATTCAGTGGCCAAGATTACTTTTGTGGTGACTGAGATAAATTTTAAAGTCGCTGTGACCACTTCTTCAGTGTGGTCACTTTCGTAGTGGCTGAAATAACGTTTAAAGTTGCAATTATCACTTCTTCAGTGACTAAGATAACTTTTGTAGTAGCTGAGATAACTTTAAAAAATGGCTGTGATCACTTCTTCAGTCGTCAAGATAACTTTTAAAAAATGGCTCCAGAGAATGTAAAAGTTTTAACAAACATTTATAACATTTAAAGTTAACATGAGTGAGAAGTCTTGCTGCTATTGACTAAGAAAACGTTGGCAATTGTTCAAATGGATGAATAAAATACAAAGTTAGCGCTTAATTTTTGTACATTTCGTCTTTAACAGAAATAAAATATTATCTATCCAAGTTAAGGCTCTTGATAGTTACTTTTAACTGATATCAAAATGCTTGTACAATTTTTATTATTTTGGATACCCGGTATTCATTGTGCAAAAATGTGAAACACTGTCAATTTCTCCGGGCTTGAAGAAAAGTGCCAAATTATACATACAACCCAAAAATTGAGTAATGTGTTCAAACAGCTCATTATTTTTTATTCCAAATAGGCTAATTTTAAGTCAACAACAATTCTATTCTAGAACATGTTTGAATCAAAACTTAATATTTGTATACACAAAAATCAGTTGAGAGAAAAGTATTTTGACTTTGTACTGAAAAAGAATTAAAAATAGATAAAATTAAGTGTTAAAGTACCAACTTCAAGCTTTCTTGTGCATTTTTCAAAGATTAGACACAACATATTTTACATCCGTGGCCTGTGCCAGTAGCTTTCTATTGATATCAAATATATTGATATAGCACAAAATTTGACTACTCATTGGGCAAACTGTGAGATACATACAATTTTCCTGAGCCCAAAGAAAATCGCGCACATTTTACGTTCAGCCAAAAAAACATGTAATATGTTCACTTAACTCATTATTTTTATTGCAAATAGGTTAATTTTAAGTCAACAATAGTTCTAGAACATGTTTGAATCAAAACTAAACATTTATACTATACAAAAATCAGGTGAGAGAAAAGTACTTTGTCTATTTACTGAAAAAGTATGAAAAATGGGTAAAATTACGTATTAAAATACCAACTTAAAGCTTTCTTGTGCATTTGTCAATGATCAGACACAAAATATTTTACATTCATGTAAAAGCCTGTGTCATATGTGAGTGATAATAAATAATTTAAAAATTATTTAAAAGAAATTTAACACATTTTTAGCAAACAATCACTTCATACTCAATATTTCAAATTGCGGTTTGCGATTTTGACGGTACTAGTGTTTAAAGGGTTTTTACGGTACTTTTGGACAGGATGATTTTTGTAAGACGCGCAGATTCGGATTCCTGAGAAAATTTCACTATAGGTGGAACTCTTGGATCGTATGGACCTTTCAACACAAATAAAACCCCCCTAGCTCTGGGACTATATGACAATGGACATTGAGATGCTGGCAGTGGTGGGCTTGTACACCAGAGGTTATTGAAGGTCGCTAACCAAGATCGTTTAAAGAGATACATTGATTTAACTGTGAACTGTGGTCAGGTCTGCGTTTAATTATTTATATCGGAGTATGGGCAATGGGTGTTTAAGTGTCAGTAGCAGTAATATATGTCCCCAGAGGTTATTTTCAGGGGTGCAAATTCAACTAAAGGTTTCACTAGCCCAGAGCGAAATCCAACTAGCCCTTACCATCTTTTACTATGTATTTGTAAGGAAAATCGACTAGCCCTTATAATATTACACTATGTCGGAGTACGGGCAATGGGTGTTGAAGTGTCAGTAGCAGTATAATATCCCATGAGCACACGACGTTGAATCAACGTCACTGGCGTTGATTCAACGTCGTACAACGTCGTGTGTCGATGGGGATGTACCCAGAGGTTATTTTCAGGGGTGCAAATTCGACTAAAGGTTTCACCAGCCCAGAGCGAAATCCAACTAGCCCTTACCATCTTTTAATATGTATTTGTAAGGAAAATCCACTAGCTCTTACAATATTCCACCCGCCTGGTGTTACCGGACTAGTGCTATTTTGTATCCCCGATTTTAGATCATTACCCAAAGGAATTTGAGGTGATAAGGGAAATTTAAGTGAAAAATTTGACCAGGCTTGTGTCTGGTCTCATCTTTGAATCAGACGCGGGGTGCAACGGTTCATTCTTCATTTGTAGTATCCTCTTCCAGAATCAAATTACAGACACTAGTGGAATATTGTGATATAAAGCAAGTTTAATATGACAGTATAGACTAGTATATCATATGTATTGTGTTCAGATCACCCTCGCTACCTTCTTCATCTGCATGTATAATTCATTTTTTTTTTCACTATAATTATATAGTAGTGATTATCGAGTAAGTGAATGTATTATAAATTTAGGAGGAAGAGGGGGAACTGGGGCAATAAGTAGTGTTAGGCATCGGGTAAATTTTTCTCTTCGTAAGTGTCCCACTTCTCCACGTACGATTCCAGTACGTCTTCATCAACAGGATAGTCATTGTGTAGATGTGTTTATATACTGTTTTAATCATTTGTACCTCTTTACAATTCCCTTTATTTCTAGTATCTATGTATCTAAGGAGATATATGAAATTGTCCCACTTAACCCATCAGCTGTTCCACTTTTTACTGAGCCGTCACTCTTCGTCACGTTTTAATTTGTTTGCAGGTGGGAAATGTGCTTGCCATCACGTATCACTAAAATTGTAACTAATAGTGTGTAACAATATTCTCCAATCTACATGCTTGGTACAATCAAACTTACCAAAGTCATTAAAAACATAAAGTAGGATGGAATGACGACAGTGAAATGGTATCTCAGTTCTTCTGGTTCTTCACTAATTGTAAGTTATCTGAGGCACATAAGCTTCCACAGGTTGATTCTGGTTTTGGCAATAATACCGCAAGATAATGAGTTCGGCGCACTCCATTTTACGATGAGATAGTTGCATCAAAGTTTTATAATAAGAATCTGACCCTCTAATACATGACAACTGCACAACAACTGCTGATGCTTTGAGCGCTTAGCTGTACTTCACTACATTAACACGTGTGTCGCGGACCTTCCGCCGTATTGGGCCGTCCGCCGTTACTCGCTAGGTGGTACACCACTTCTCTCCACTCAAACCAGTTTCAGCCAAGTCTTTTTTCTCTTCCGAAATCAGCATGGTCTCACTGACTAATTATATTTATTTACAAACAAACATAGAAACAATTATCGAAAGGCCCGAGCAGCCTGGTTTTAACGGCTAGCTATGCCAAACAGCAAACAAACATCGTGTCTTTCCCAACTTAACACCCAAAAAACGTGCATGAAAACCTAAGATATGAGATTATTGTATATAATTTTGACATATAGAGAGATATAAATCATGAAAAAAATCAATAAAATATAGAATTTCAATTATTACGAACTGGGTAGCCTATGCTGCCGTGCAAAGCCAAAAGGCATTATCTGCTTACTTTACAAGTGAACAAATACTGCCTAACGCTATTGCATGAGAAAATTCGGATGAAAAGGAAAGTAATTAACAAAGTCTCAATAAAAGTCATTAAAATATAATTTTACTTTAAAAACACCCGCGTAAAAACCATGCATGAAAACTTATGTAGGCCTAATTAGGCCTTACTGTATTTAATTTAAAGAGTAAAAACTAAATGAAATACATAAATTGCATTATTATGAAATCTTTCAAATGGTGCTACAAGCACTAAAATTGGCACGAACACTCCCCAGGGGCCACCCTTGAAAAACCTTTAGCCACCCACAAATTCAAGATAGCCGCCATTTTTTTCAAGATGGCCGCCATTAGCGGTTCACAAGAACTATTTTTCACCATAAAATTTGACTCATTTGAGCGATTTGGATGATTTGGGGCTCAAAATATATGTTTTCAACTACGCAGAAGCCGAATGTACCACTTTAAAGCCTTATAAAAGATTTTTTGTAGGTGTTGTGACATTTTCAACGAAAATAATATGCCAAACTAACAGCTAACATACGGGGTAACATGCACGGTTATGGTGGGTTAGCATGGGGTGTAGTAGGTCCAGTAGAAGTAGTACTTTTGTGTCAGAAGTCATCCACATTCTCTGGATTGACTCCTGGCACTAGTCCTGGGTGCTCAACCTAACTCTCACTCTCTAGACTCAGACTCAGTCTTATTTATTCGACATTTTTCAAGAAAAATTATAACGAGAATTTTTCATTTTACAGTCTCATTACACAAAAATACAATTTTTTAGTTAATATTAGAAAGATTTCTATAAAGAGCAATAACAATCGACTTTTTAAATTTAAAAATTATATTTGGAAACGTATGTAATTTGTTATATTTAGTACCATACATATTTGTTCAATTCTACATACATATTATGTACATACTGAAAGTGCTCATTGATAGTTAACAAGAAGTTCTTGTAAGTGTGTCGATATATATAGAAAATTTGCGCTATATTGTAGGGAGGGGGGGGGGGGTGTGGAGTGCCTATGATTTGACCTTTAAATCTTCCGTGGAGGGTTCCGAGTAAAATGGCCATATGGTTTAATTTATGCATAAGCCATGGGGGCCGGTGTAACAGTTTCAGATTACCCTCCTGTTCAGGTTACCCCCGGGGGTAATCTGAAACTAGTTTCAAGTTACCCCCTCTAGCTTCAAATTACCCCCTCAATTTTCAATGATAACAATAAATTATATTTGATCACATGGCATTGGGACATTTCTTAGAGACACTTTAATCTCCATAAGTACGTCGAAAACCCTTTGATCTCTAGTGTCACTAACGGGAAAAATATGTTAGCGCGAGATCTCGAAACACTTTAATCTTCATATAAACCTTCAACCCCTACTGAAACTAATGTAAACAACTGTTTTGCGCGAGGTTTTGAAACACTTGAATCTCCATGTAACAATTTAATTTCTATGGCAACTAGCGAAAACAAATGTTATTAGCACGATGTTTGGAAACTTTAATCTCCATATGACCTCCATATGAGTTATCTAGTTTGCATATGTAACGTTTGTCATGTTTCCGCCTGTTTTAAAGACTGATGCCACCGTTTATTTCGTAGGACTATAATTATTTATAATGATAAAATAACAAGAAATTGAGCTTAAGGGGCTAATGCAGATAACGAGGGTGTTTATGGGTTAATGCAGATGACCAGGGATAGTAATAGGTTAATGTAAGAAAAAAGGGGGCTTATGGGGTTAATACAGATGATATATGCATAGGGGCCTATCTTGCCCGCATGGTTACAACATACGCGATGCCAGTCATCACAAGCACATTCCCTGCGCATAAAAAAATCGAACGGTAGCGTTAGACCCCGAGCTAGTCCCATAATCGGACAAATTTATACAATATTCATAACATTATTTATATGCCTTGACTATAGTAAATGATAAATATGCTGCAGTCTGTTGTACGCATTTTGATTGCGTTTTTGAACAGATAAATTTGAATGAAATAATTTTTATTTACAGCAGTTTGGTCGTTTGATTGAACCATAATATATACATGGCGGCGCCCCACTTTTGTGAACGTTGATCATGTTGCGCATGTGGTTAGGCCCACCATGTGTATTCAGCGAATCGTCTACTTTAATCTAGGTCTAACGGTTCATGAAAAGTCAGTAATAATTATATTTGGTGTTTAGGCCCTAGAAATGGGGAGGGAATAAAAATGGATTTTTCTAGTTTCAAAATACTAAGGAGGGGGGGGGGGTACTTTGAAACTAGTTTCAACGTACCCCCCGGTACATACCGGGGGTAATTTGAAACTAAGGGCTAACTTGAAACTTACCGGGTGGTACGTTGAGACTAGTTTCAACGTACCCCCGGTAAGCCGAAACTAGTTTCAACGTACCCCCCGGTTTGCTGAAAGGGGGTACGCTGAAACGGCTACACCGGCCCCGATGGCTCATTCGTATCGACAGCATGGGGCTTGTAACCTGGAGGTAACAGGCTCGAATCCCGGTCGGGCCGGATATTTGTCGTGGTTGTGCATATACAGTGCTCCAAACTGTTCAAAGACCTGGAGTGTACGGTGCTGCTTATGCTACTGTGTACTATAAAGTACCCTTGAAGTCATTCGAAATAAGAGTAGGGCATAGTCCCGGCATGGGGCTCCCTTCTGTCCCACTATTAGTATGATTGTGCAAAAAGCGACGTAAAGCAATATTCACTCACTCAGTCACGCATAAGCCATGGACGGATGCAGGATCTAAAGAAAGGGGTGTGCAGGGGCTGCGGGGGCCTGCCCCAAGATTTTTTAAGGCTCACTTTGGCCAAAATAGAGGACTTTTAAAATAATTTTTCAAAAAAAAGGGGAAGCCAATTTCGGCATTGTGACCCCTAAAAACGATAGTAATTACATGTAATTTTAAAGAAACTTATTTCATGTAAAATATTAAGGAAAATAATGTCCAGAGGAACTGACCGAGCGCATATAAAACAACTGAAGGGGTCAGTTAATTTTTGAAGTCATTAAAACAAAACGTATTATTACATTTAATTTTAAGATATATATCTCATGCAAAAAAACAATGCAATGTAGAATTTTTAATTATTATGAAATGGGGCAGATTGTACTGGAAAATATGGTTGAAGGGGCAAAAATATTTAAATCTTTAATAAAAAAAATTCATTCTAAAAAAACAAAAGTAATTAGATATAATATATACCATGTAAATTTGTGTAAAATATGAGAAAAATTATAATGAAATGGGCATAGATTGCATGACAGAGTACGGCTGAGGGAGTAAGGGAATATCAAATTGTCTATAACTGCTAACAATAGAAAAAAAACTAATATAATCAGAGACCCTTAGTTGATGTAAAAACATGAAAATAGTATATAAAATAACAATTACCGAATGAAAAAGAAACAGCTGAAGGGGCACGTTTATTATTAGGCGTCATTAAAACAAAAAACAGCCAGCAAAACGTATGTAATTATTCTATGTAATTTTAATCTAATATAAAAAATCAATAGAATTTGTATTACGAAATGGGTAAAGATTACATGACAAAATATGGCTGAAGGGGCAAGGGAATTTAAAATTGTAAGTACCAGTTTTTTTCATACTAAAAACAGAAAAATGGAAGTAATTCTATATAATTGCAATGACCCCTATTTCATGTAACATCATGTCAAATAGTAAATAAATTAAAATTACAGTGGAATTGAATCGGAAATGATGACATTGCAAAATACGGCTGAAGGGGCAAGGGAATTTAAAATTGTAAGTAACAGTTTTTTTCATATTAAAAACAGAAAAATGGAAGTAATTCTATATAATTACAGTGACCCCTATTTCATGTAACATCATATCAGATAGTAAATAAATTAAAATTACAGTGGAATTGAATCGGAAATGATTACATTGCAAAATACGGCTGAAGGGGCAAGGGAAATTAAATAGTCAACAACAGCTATTTTCATGCTAGAAAAAGACGAAAAACTAAAATAATCAGATATAATTGCACAGGCTCTTAGTTCATGTAAAATAGTAAAAAATTACCAGAGTAACCAATGAAATCAGAAATAAACGACTAAAGGGGCAAGTTAACTATTAGGTGTCATTAAAATACCTTTTTTTAAAAGAAACAGGAAGCAAAACTTGGAAATGGAAATGTTGTATTTAATCTTAACCTTATGTAAACAAATAACAAAATATATAAAGTTATTATGAACCGAGTGTTAATTATTGTATGACTAAATACGGTTCAAGGGGCAAGGGATTTTTACATTTTCAATAACGGCTATTTTCAAACAAGACAGAATAAAACGGAAATAATTGCAAATGCCCTTATTTCATATAAAATTATGAAAAATATGAAATACAAGGTAAAAATTAGAGAGACATTGAAATTGGCATAGATTGCATTAGAAAATACGGCTGAAGGGGAAATGTAAAATCGCCAATAATTAGATATACTTGCAAAACCCGTTAGCTTAGGTAAATTTACGTCAAATAGAAAATAAAGTTTAAAAATAACATAGAAACTGAAACGGGTATTGATTGTATGGGAAAATATGGCTGATGGGGAAAGGGAATTTAAATCATAAATAAAAGCCATTTTCGAATTAAAAACAGCAAGTAATTAGATATAATTGCAAAGTTCACGTAACATTTTATAAGAAACTAAATAAAAGTTACCAGAGGAACTGAGCGAATGTGAAAGAAACGGCTGAAGGGGCAAGATAGTTACCAGGTATTTATTTTTACTATATCGTATTAATATAGTTTTAGTTGAAAAAAACATGAAAATCTGTGTAATTATTACATTTAATTTTAAGAGATATATCTCATGTAGGGTATCAATAAAATACAGACATTAAACTATTATGAAGTGGGAATATATTGCATGACAAAATACGGCTTGAGGGGCAAGGGATATTAAAATTGTGAATTAAAGCTGTTTTCATGCTAAAATTAGAATAACACCGAGGTAATTAGATATAATTGCAAATGCCCTTATTTCATATAAAATTATATAAAAGTAGGAAATACAGTATACAAATTACAGAGACACTGAAATGGATCTGATCTGTATAGTTGCAAAGGCCCCTAGTCGAATATAAAATAAGATTTACAAGTTAAAGAGGCACTGAAATTGTTCTAAATTGCATGATCAAGTACGGCTGAAGGGGCAATGAAAATTAAATATTCAATAAAGCTATAAAACCGAAGTAATTAGACATACATTTAATTGTAAAGGCACTTAGTTCATGTAAACTTAAGTCAACTGGGGAATGGAATTTAAAAATCACAGAAGCACTACAATGGGCGTTGATTACATTAGGAAATACCGGTGAAGGGGCAAGGACATTTTATTTCCTAAATAAAATTGAATTTTGTGCTAAAAACAGTGAAAAACGAAAGTAATTTAATATAATTAAAAAGACCCCTTGTTCTTTGAAATTTTCTAAAAGAAGAAATTGAATTATGTCAGAGAAACTTAACGAATAAGAAATAAACGGCTGAAGGGGCAAGGTAATAATCAGAAGTTATTAGAATCCATTAGATATAATTGCAAAAGCCCTTATTTCATATAAATTATGTAAAATAGGTACAATAATCTGAAATGGGTATAGAATGCATACAGCTTAGGGGCAAGGAAATTTATAATCGTCAATCAAAACGATTTTTATGCCTAAACAGCAAAAACAGAAGTAATTAGATATAATTTTAATTAGTTTATGTTAAGTTAAATCAAATTGGAAATAAAATTTTACAATTAAAGGGGCCCTGATATGAATATAAATTGCATGAAAAAAACGGCTGAAGGGGCAAAGAAAATTAAATCCCAAATTAAGGTTATTTCAGACCAAAACAGCAAAAACATAAAAATTGGCAATAAAATATTAAAATTACAGAAGCACTGAAATGTGTATAGATTGCACGAGAAAAGGGACAATTGCCCTAGACCCAGCCCGATCGTTCATCCAGTGCTATTTAAGTCCTGAGCGATCCGTAGCCCACACCTTCTAGGTAACCGAGAAAAATATATTATCTTTTCCTTGAGGTAATCAACCCACATTATCCTTGGCTCCGCTCTCCCGCGCTGGCACCTCCTGGCAATTCAGGTGCGACTATGAAACTACATCTAGGGTTTGCTGGATAGGCCTAGATTAATAAAATATTTTTTAAAATTATTCACAATATATGTTTATTTTTAAGTAATTTATTATTAAAATAGACTAACTCGGGATAATTGTCAGCTTTATGATATTTCCCCATTACTTCCTTTATCCCATTCCATGTCTTTTTAATATTAGCTTTTGGATTGCTTGATATTATGTTTTAATATATTGTTATATGTTAGTAGATTTGTTTTTTAAAGCTATTAAACCGAAGTAATTAGACATACATGTACATACAAAGGCACTTAGTTAAGTCGAACTTAAATATACTTTTCTGGTTTTATTGAATTAAAAAACCTAGTCACACATCTTTTAAGAATTATATCAATACACCAGAAAAGTATATTTAAGTTCGAATTTCTAACGAAGATTGCGTAAGAAAAATAATTTCTACTTAAGTTCAAAGGACAGCCATCATGGCCATGATGGCATATCAACAAAACTATTAAAAGATATATGAAGTCGTATTTGTAAACCTAATTCTAATTATATTAATTTACCTTCATTTTTACTGTTTTTAGCATGCAAATCGCTTTTATTGAGAATTTGAAATTTCCATGCTTTTTCAGCCGTATTTCCTCATGTAATCTACGCCCATTGTGTAGTGTTTTAAAATTTTAAATTCTATTTCCCATTTGACTTAAGTATAAATGAACCAAGTGCCTTTGCAAGTACATGTATGTCTAATTACTTCGGTTTTATAGCTTTATTGAAGATTTAACTTTCATTGCCCCTTCAGCCGTACTTGATCATGCAATTTATAACAATTTCAGTGCCTCTTTAACTTCTAAATCTTATATCATACTCGACGTATTGTTTACATGAACTATGGGCCTTTGCAATTATATCAGACCAGATTAAGATTACGATTCAGAATGTGCTGTTTTCAGAATGCAAATCCCTTCTGTTGACGCTTTGATATTACCTTGTCCCTCAAACCATATTTTCTCGTGCAATTTATACCCATTTCAGTGCCTCTGTAACAATGTATTTCCTATTTTTATATAATTTTATATGAAATAAGGGCATTTGCAATTATATCTAATTACCTCCGTGTTATTCTATGTTTAGCATGAAAACAGCTTTTATTGACACTTTTAATTTCCCCTGCCCCTTAAGCCGTATTTTGTGATGCAATATATTCCCACTTCATAATAATTTAATGTCTGTATTTTATTGATACCTTATATGAGATATATCTCCAAAAATTAAATGTAATAATTACACAGGTTTTCATGTTTTTTTTTACTAAAACTATATTTTAATGATGCTTGATAACTATCTTGCCCCTTCATCCGTTTCTTTCTCATTCGTTCAGCTCCTCTGGAAATTTTTATCGAGTGTCTTACAAAATGTTACGTGAACTTCGCTATTAGATATAATTACTTGCTGTTTCTAGTCCGAAAATTGATTTTATTTAAGATTTAAATTTCCTTTCCCCATCAGCCATATTTTCCCATGCAATCAATACCCGTTTCAGTTTCTATGTAATTGTTTAACTTTATTTCCTATTTTCTTTATTTCCTTTATTTTTAGCATGAAAACAGCTTTTATTCGCTCTTTAAAATTCCTTTGCCCCTTAAGCCGTATTTTGTCATGCAATATATTCCCACTTCATAATAATTTAATGTCTGTATTTTACATTTTTACATTTTATTGATACCTTCCATGAGATATATCTCTTAAAATTAAATGTAATAATTACACAGGTAATCATGTTTTTTTTAACTAAAACTATATTTTAATGATGCCTGATAACTATCTTGCCCCTTGAGCCGTTTCTTTCTCATTCGTTCAGTTCCTATGGAAACTTTTATTTAGTGTCTTACAAAATTTTACGTGAACTTCGCTATTCTATATAATTACTTGCAGTTTTTAGTCCGAAAATGGTTTTTATTTAAGATTAAATTCCCTTTCCCCATCAGCCATAATTTCTTATGCAATCAATACCCGTTTTATTTTCTATGTAATTTTGAAACTTTATTTCCTATTTGGCGTGAACAGGTAAATTTACGTAATCTAACGGCTTTTGCAATTATATCCAATTAGGGCATATGTTCTTAACATGCAAATCGCTTTTATTGGTGATTTTACATTTACTTGCCCCTTCAGCCGTATTTTCTGATGCAATCTCTGCCAATTTCAGTGTCTCGCTAATTTTTACCTTGTATTTCATATTTTTTATAATTTTATATGAAATAAGGGCATTTGCAATTATATCTAATTACTTTCGTTTTATTCTATTTTGTTTGAAAATAGCTGTTATTGAAAATTTTAAAATTCCATTCCCCTTGAGCCGTATTTTGTCATACAATTAATACTCAGTTCATAATTATTTCAAAATATAGATTTTGTTGATCAGGTTAAAATTAAATGCAACATTTCCAAAAGTTTGCTTTCTGTTTCTTTTAATAAAAGGTATTTTAATGACACCTAATAGTTAACATGTCCCTTTACCATGTTTACCGTTTATTTCTGATTTCAACAGTTACTCTGGTAATTTTAACTTTGCTTACTATTTTACATGAACTGAGTGCCTTTGCAATTATATCTCTCGTTATTTTAGTTTTTTCGGGTTTGCATGCAAATAGCTGTTATTGACTACTCAATTTCCCTTGCCCCTTCAGCCGTATTTTGCAATGTAATCATTTCCGCTTCAATTCCACTGTAATTTTAATTTATTTACTATTTGACATAGTTTTACATGAAATAGGGGTCACTGTAATTATATATAATTAAGCAGCCCTCGCCGAGGCGGGTTGATTACTGTATTCCACACGGTCCGCCGCCGCCGCCGCAGTTATTTGTTTTCAAAATAGCTACTAATATATCAACTTCTGCTTCCTCATAATTCACATAGCCATCACATACCACTGGGGAATTGTTTTGGTGACATTTTGATTCCCATATCATCAACCCTTTAATTACTATGGCCACTAACGAAGAAATGCTCGTTAGCGCATTTCTTCAAAATGGCCATTTTGAATTTGGTAATATTAACTTAATTCAAGAAATGCAAAATTACTGGACCATGAATATAAAACAAAATGTATTGTCTCACACAAGGATAACCCATGACGAATTTCACACTAAAAAATCCAAAATGGACGCCAGTCGGCCATTTTAATTTTTATTTCATTTATTTTTATTTTTATTATTTTTTACACTATCTCGGAAATCTTGATTGATAGCTGATCTACGAATTTCTGCTTCCTCATACTTCACATAGCCATCATATACCACTGGGGATTTTTTGTGACATTTTGATCCCCATATAATCAACCCTTTAATTAATAGGGCCACTAACAAAAAAATACTTTCCAGCAGATCTTCTTCTTATTTGGCAAATATGCACAGCAATGTCAGCCAATGACCTGATTAACTTTTGGGAGCAACAATTTTAAAATAGTGGTCGAACGATAACGGAGGGCTGCTTTCGTGTTTGTTTCCGAGCAACTCTTCCTTGTTACTTCCATTTTTCTGTTTTTAGTATGAAAAAAACCCCGTTACTTACAATTTTTAATTACCTTGCCCCTTCAGCCGTATCATGCAATCTGTACTCATTTCGTAATAGCTAAAAATTCCATTGATTGTTCACATCAGAATAAAATTAAATGGAATAATTACATACGTTTTGCTGCCTGTTTTTTTTGTTTCAATGACGCCTAATAAGAAACGTGCCCCTTCAGCCGTTTTTTTTCCATTCGGTAATTGTTATTTTATTTACTATTTTCATATTTTTACATCAACTAAGGGTTAGTTTTTTTTCTATTTTTAGCAGTTATAGTCATTTTGAAATATCCTTACCCCCTCAGCCGTAGGTAGGCCTATTATGTCATGCAATCTATACCCATTTCATTATAATTTTTCTCATATTTTTCACAAATTTACATGATAAATAATATATTTAATTAGTTTTTTTTTTTTAGAATGAAAATCTTTTATTAGCGATTTAAATATTTGTTGCCCCTTCAACTTTTTTTTCTAGTATAATCTGTCTCCATTTCAAAATATTTTTTTACATGAGATATACATCTTAAAATAAAATGTAATAATACGTTTTGTTTTAATGGCTTCAAAAAATAACTGTTTTGTATGCGTTCGGTCAGTTCCTCTGGTCATTATTTGCCCTAATATTTTACATGAAATAAGTTTCTTTAAAATTGTATGTAATTACTTCCGTTTTAGGGGTCACAAAGCCAAATTTGGCTTCCCCTTTTTTGCAAAATTATTTTAAAAGTCCCCTAATTTGGCCAAAATATGCCAAAAAAACTTGGGGCAGGCCTCCACAGTCCCGGCACACCCCTTTCTTCAGATTCTGAATCCGCCCATGGCTTATGCGTGACTGAGTGAGTGAATATTGCTTCACGTCGCTTTCAGCACAATCATAGTAATATCGCAACAGAAGGAAGCCAGAGGCCGGGACTATCAATCAATCAATCAATCAATCAATCAATCAATCGATCGATCGATCGATCGATCGATCGATCGATCGATCAATCAATCAATCAATCAATCAATCAATCAATCAATCAATCAATCAATCAATCAATCAATCAATCAATCAATCAATCAATCAATCAATCAATCAATCAATCAATCAATCAATCAATCAATCAATCAATCAATCAATCAATCAATCAATCAATCAATCAATCAATCAATCAATCAATCAATCAATCAATCAATGCAATTTAAGACCTCCACTTAGCCCTTTAGCACATCATCAACACCCTTCAACACTTCCAAATTGCGCTTTAACACATGTCTTTCACTTTCTAGCACCTCCTTGTCACAACGTAGCCCCCCGTATTGCATTTTAATGCCTCTCCATCGCCTTTTGAAGCCAGTCGATAAAAAAGCTTTTCGGTCACCCTTTAAACCATCTTCGTGGCCTTTTAGTTTATTCATTGACCGTTATTAGTTTAGCAGATAAGGTAACCTACTGTGCATTTTACGATTAAAGCATGACATTTCTACCACATATCCTAAGGGTCACTTTAAGATGTGGAGGTAAACTAGATTTGACCTCTGATAACCTCTAGAGGTCGTTGACCTTGAAAGGTAAAAATATTCACTGGCAAATACAAAAAGTAGTCAAAATTGTATATTACATTGGCTATGATTTTTTTCTTAGTCCCAAATGTGTGTCATATTCTCAAAGACACTGTTTTGAATCATAAACATAACACCAAGGTCATGTCAAGGTCACACCAAGGTCATTTAAAGGTCAAACTGGCAGAAAGTAGTTAAAATGTCCACTTTTTATCAATTTCCACACTGTTGTTCTTTATTACAATGGACTGGTTTTGGCATATTCTTTGTCCTCTGTATTTTCCACACATATTTTATTATATTAGGGGCAGTATCAACCTTGGGAAGGAGGCTAGGTAATCCACTTATTACACTCCTTCCTCAATATTTAGTCGGCGGGCAAAATTAAAATTATGCAGCATTGTAAAACATTAGCTTGGGTCTCATAACAAAATATTGATAAATAATTGGGTTATGAAGTTTGACATGCAGAGGGGTTGTGTTTTACTGGAAAACATCCGAAAGCAATTTGAAGGTCATGTCATTTCAAGGTCAAACTGGCAAAAAATGTTACCTTGATCATCTTCAGAGCTGTTCCAACGTTCTTGCAAACGTGTTTTCACTTAAAGGAGCCTGAGCTTCATGCCGGTGGCATGTATACATTTTTTCTAGAATCACATTTATCTACATCAACCTAACTTTATTCCAGGTGAGCCATATCTGATAATTTAAAGACAGATCAGTTTTATTATTGTGATTTCCATTAATGTAATTGGTTTCAGGCCTATTGTTTATACATTTACTAGCTTCCATTTAGCAATTATGTCTCCTTCAATAAGTTTGGTCAACAAACCAGTGTCTTCTAATTCGGGACCACATTATTATATTATCTATTGGCCTACTGTAGATAGATACATAGTGTGATCCATGTGAGCTATAGGTATGGCGTTGATACCATCACCTTTATCTATTCCCACTAGTCTAGTGTTCCAGGTAGCTGGAAGTTGTTAGAAAACCACATACATAATCCGACGGTAATTTATTCTGATTGAAACTGCTTAATTAGAACGTTGAATTGTATATATATTCTTAGCGTGACACCAGTATCCTAATAGAAGTGGTGAGCAGGTTTTTATCCCATAACCGTAGGGAAGGGGAATTTTAGTTACGCCGGACATATCAAGTGTGAGGCATCAGGCGGTAATTAATTTTTAAGGGTGCAATAACTTAAAAAAATAGTGGTCATTTTTTTAAATTTAAAATCACATACCATTCTCAACAACATGGGATGTGCAAGTGAGTTTTTAAACATGCTACCTGGTAACGGATTAAGACCGTTATAGCGGATTAGTAGGCCGTTAAAACGGTATAGTAGACCGTTAAAACCGAAGACTGTATATAAGTGCATAAATGTGGACATGCTTGCGACAGTCCGAAAAAAAAACTAGTGGATACTTTGCTATAACAAATTGGATTACACTACGTTCTTTGTGCTGGTAAATAGCACAAGAAATTGGGATACATCATTCGCAATTTAAGTTGCATGTAGACAAAGATAGCGACCGCTTTTAGCATCACAAATGACAAATAGGACGGAAAATTACGTACAAATTGCGTACGAGGATAGCAGTGGTGAAGAAGCGCGCAGCGCGTGGACCTGTGTGATAATATTAACGTCGATACACTGCTTTCAACCTTAACCCGACGAAGGCCCCTTTAACGTGCTCGCCTGGTCACATGGAGAAGGGAGAAACAAGGATATTTCTCTAAAAAACCTACAGAAGATCAGCGGGACTCGAACTCGGAACGCGTGCATGGCGTCAGGCGCTCTACCAAAGCGTCACTTCCCCTCTCAGGATATAACAGTAACCCGGAGAGGTCAATCTATCCGAGACCTAACAACTTACATAACACCTAATTTCTATATTGATTGTACATTTGTACGAGAAGGAGGCCTGTATGACACAACGCAACAATTGTTAAATTTCAGTTAATGTAAACAATAACCATGGTTAATTTGCAGTCTTATATGGCCATGACCTTGTCCTGTGACACATGACTTTGATATTCACCCCCCCCCCTTGATAATAACAATAAAACAATCAGTCAATCAACAACCAATTTACAGATGTTAGACTTGTTATCATCTTTTACTTTTACTGATTATACACAATGCAACCACGTGACCAATATTTGGCTAATTTTGAATATTAAATGGTCATGACCTTGACCTGTGCAAAATGACCTCGACATTTTATCACCCGTAAACAATGAAAAATCAATTACCAGCTAATTTATCATAAATCATATCATTTTGTATTTTTTATGAATAATTCAACAAAAATATGTATGGGAGTGATATTTTTGCTATTTTGGGGTATTAAATTACCATGATACTGACCCTTGTAACATTACCTTGACATCTTGTCATTCCAAAATAAGTGGAAGCGATTCCAGATGATTAAAAAACAGTTTTTAGACAGAAAAAGAACATTTGGAAAATCGGAAATTGGGTCCTTAGATACAGTCAATTGCAATTAAATAACGGCCATTTAGTCATTCCCCATTAATAAAATTCCCCCTCAAATGACCTTAAGATGATGGGTAAAACGGAAACCTACGATTTTTATTAGTGCAGTAATGACAATCGGTGTATCTTAGATTATTGTATAGTTATAATATTTATATTTTTTGAAATAACGGTCACCTTATATTTCAGAGTGGGCTGATATGATATCAAACAGCCTTGGTATATTGCGCAGAAATCCTAAATCTCTAGTTGTGAAGTGGGAACACATGAAACGTCAGCCTGCTGATACCGATCTCTACCAGTATTATCGCTATTATGTAGAGTACAGAGAGGAGGGATCATCATCAGACTGGATCACAATTATAGTGTCATATAATTCTAATGATGATCCACCACAAGCCACGATAGACGAACTGACTTCACATACAGAATACGAGGTCAGGATATTAGGAGTCAGAACTAAAGGGGATCAAACGGATGAAGAGAATGCCGACAAAACAAACACCAAAACGTTTACCACCTTATATGGTGTGTGATAATGTATTTGTAGAAATGGAACAAAAAGTATAATTCATTTGAAAGCCTTAACTTTCTCAACACGGTGTAGTGGGGGATATAATTCGTACATGAAGGGTTGGTGCTACTCGTATGGATATTACAGTATTGGGCGTTAATTTGTACGTTTATGTTATACATTTTATAGTATTATAAAGTGACTTACAATGGAAAATGATGTCTAAATGACAGCGATGTCATCATAGTAGACTGGGTACGGTTATATATTTACTTCTTGGCACTTTTTTATGTTGTCATGA
The DNA here is from genome assembly GCA_964017125.1 of Flabesymbios commensalis. Lineage (NCBI taxonomy): Eukaryota > Metazoa > Annelida > Polychaeta > Terebellida > Flabelligeridae > Flabesymbios > Flabesymbios commensalis. The sequence goes on from OZ024902.1 coordinate 19,056,547, forward strand.
TATATTATATGGAATTGTAAGATATAATGATTGTAGCACCTGTCTTTTCTTGTTTCCTCAGACACACAGTGTTCTAAATGTAAAGACGGCACCACATGTGATAACGAGGATGGATGTGCTAGTTGTATAGGTTATATTCCACCAGAATGCCGTCAAAGTGAGTATTACTATCCATGTATCATAGAGCGTTTGTCCAGCACACTTAATTATATTTTTACAATCTTTAGCTGATTGTTGAAAAAAAAGCTGTAAAAAATCATTCAACTGTTATATCATGTATTGTGTCCATGTGGAGTTATATTCGCAATCTCTGTGTAGGTCATTGTTACATATCGTTTATCTAGAGCATCAGGAGGCCAAGTGTGACATTAGTCCAACAGCAGGTGACACAAACGTTGCAAACAAAAAGGTCACAACTCTCAATGCCGTGTTATGCTCAGTAGTGTGAGTTAGCACGTTGTTGCTCCGGAAAATGGCTGAGAAAGAGCCAACAACTGTGTGTGCACAATGTCTTATCATAAATTAAACGTTATTTTGGTCTGGCGTCTCCCTCTCATGTAACTTAATGTATATATGATCAAATAAAATTATGTTGCTGCTGATATAACTATCGGTAAATAGTAAGTTTTTAGATCGAATTAGCCAAGATTTAAATGAAATGAATGAGCTTTTAGGCCATCTTTGTGCTTGGTTAGATGAGGATGGTTAGATGTATGATATGGCATTGCCCTCCAGACGCAGGACTCGAAATTCGTGCCCTAGTGGTCTGAGGCCGAGCACGCTACCTTTTGGTCACAGAGGCTCCCCACAATATTGAATATTTACGTTTGAGCGGGGACGAGACAGTTTGTTTCTTTAAAACTTGAAGGCCAGAGTGTGGTTTGAACCCACGATCTCCATCTTTCCAAGCAAACAGTTTTAATCACTGGACCAGGGTCACCGCCCGGATTAGACAACATACCACTGTTGTTGACTGTTGTTGTTAAATCCTTGTTAAACAGAGAGTTCACGTACGACCACGCCTATATATAGTATATATTGACAAATTTTGAAACGATCTCCGAAGAGAATAAAAAAACACATATGGAACCTCATGGCAATTAGTAGCATGTTTATTAAAAGACATAACACTTATATACACAACATTTGGCTTAAACGGGGGTACTTGGATCCCAAGCCCCACCCCTGCATATCTATGGCGGGATGTGGCTTATCCCGGCGCGAGGCAGGCAGGACATAACCACATCCCGACATGACTGATATACGAGGGTATGACTTGGGGGATCAAGAAGTAATTGATATCCAAGCATCCCAAGGTATTAGTATTAGTATAGTGGATGGAAGACAGGAGGAGGTGGGTAAACTTTCCATAAGTATGCACGTGTCGCTGCCGACGCTAAGACTGAGAAGCACACGTGCTCTGGTGCGCGGAGGGGACACTCTGATCCTTATCTTATACATGGTAAAAGGAAGCCAGCTATATGGTGTGGATATTTAGCTCTGTCATCGCGAATCAAACTATACGCATAACGCATAGATACCATCCAACAACCTACTTAGCTACTTGTTGCTCCAGACTGAAGATATTAATTATAACTTTTCTGATTGCCATCCACCTATTAAAAAATATTTTGTAAATATATAGGCCTACTATTTAAAAGCACGTTGTAAAATTTCGGGACACAGTTCAAAAGTAGCCCACAATTAGAGAAAAATCAACATAAAAACATAGAGCAAAATAAGCCTGTTTCCTGAAAATGATTATTTGAATAGACATTCAAAATTTGATCTGTGTTTTTCATAAATGATTCTAATTTTACATCTCTTCTGATCTTTTGTGGTAGAGGGCTGCATAAGTAAACAATGCGATTAAAATAGCTCTTTTTTAAAACGCTCAGTTTTACAAAAAAAACACTTTCATGAGAAACCTTCATCTGTCGAACTGCGGGTACACGAGTCGATGCTGTTTGAGAGAAGATACATATTTTGAAATATCGACTTCGTATTTTCCATTAGGGCAATTCCAAAAAAATATAATGTCATTTCGCTCTCATCTCATGGATAAAGGTTATATGTTTATTTCCAAGAGTCGTTCCCGGTAGCTATCAGCTGGAAAATTACATATGTATTTAGTCATTTATCGTTGTACCCCTTTCACCAGGCGCACATTAGTGAAACTTGTTCCGCTTCCATAGGGGGTGTACAATATTCTAGTATTGGACGTTCTCAAGCACAATATAACATTGACTTGGTTTGCTGGGGAGCGTGCCATCCCAGTGTACGTTTTATCAAACCCCATACTCTTTTATCTTTGTTGACAATTTTGTTTATAAACTGGTTTGAATCTTACCTTAGAAATAGAAAACAGTTTGTAGTCATAAATGGTATAAAATCAAACCCATTTAATATAAAATCAGGGGTACCCCAAGGATCGATCCTGGGCCAACTACTTTTTATTATTTTCATCAACGATATATCTCTAGAAAAATACTTAAGTGACATCAACCTATTCGCAGATGATGCAGTTGAGAGTGTTGAACACAAAACCAAAGATAAAATAATTAAAAAACTACAAGAGTGCGCAGTCAGTTTGGATAGATGGTGTCTTCAAAACAAAATGGTACTTAGCATTGAAAAAACTAAAACCTTATTTATATCTAATAGAGAGAAATCTGTTCAGATAAATACTAATTGCAATTCAGCAAATGTAAAAATAGGTAATACTATAATTGATGAAGTAAACAGTACAAAACTACTAGGGGTTAATGTAGACAATACTCTCTCTTGAACTATGCAGGTCGCTCAGGTCAAAAAGTGTACCTTCTACCGTTTATTCCTGTTTAGAACGATTAGAAAATACTTGCCATTAGAAACCAGGATTAAATATTATGATAATTATGTTAAACCACTCATTGAAGCTCAGTTTGGGGTATCTGCTCGAAAGAAAATCAGACTAAAATCATTAAAATCCAAAAGAAAGCAGCAAGATTAATATTAGAAGCACCTCCCCTAACTCCAAGTAAACAAATGTTTCAACAGCTAAAATGGTTACCGTTTAATGAAATAGTAAAATTTAAGCAGGTTAGTCTTGTCTATAAAGCAGTTAATGGTAATGCGCCTCAATATATACAGACTATGTTTACTAATATTAAAAACCATTGGAATTATTCACTTAGATCTTCAGCCAATAAAAAATTATTCGTTCCTAGAACACATCATAAATCCTTATCATACACAGGCGTAATTATATGGAATGCCTTACCAGAAAACATAAAATCTTCAAAAACATTTACCAAATTCAAGAACTTGTACATTAAAAAAACTTTAGAAGAAATAAATATAGATAATATTAAGTAATTCGCCGATACAATGTAGCATATATTGTTCAACAACTATGCTATTCAATTTTGTATATATATTATCATTATTGCTAGTACATAGCTTACACTGCTCTGCAGAGACAAGAGGCAGTATATGCTTACTTGTATAGTAAGCAGATGCTGCTTTTTGCCTTTGCACGGCAGTACATATACATGTTTTAAAGACTCTTTTCTGATTATGCTGTATATATATTATTACTTTATTCATTATTACTTATGTATTATGTATTTTGTATTTTTGAATGTTTGAGGGCCCAAGGAAGATGGGCAAATGCTCATTGGGTTTACCCTCTTTAAATAAAGATTTTATTATTATTATTATTATTATAGTGTTGAGTCAACAATAATTCCAAGGTCTTATAGTTCTGTCAAACTTTCGAGTGGTACACCGTTCATCTTATAACAGAAAAGTACAGGGGATTTATTATTGGTAATAGTAATAACATGAAAATATGGCCGTTGAAGCCTCCTAAAGATCATAACTATGTAATTGTCAACGCAAATTTAATCATCTTGGTGCCTTTAGGCCTACCCAGGTTTTTTGGGGCAAGGAACATATTGAGATCATAAAAAGTGATGTTTATATATAAAACAAAAATCATATACTGCTTCAATAATGGTCGCCAACACCTCCTAATGACCGCAAGTCCATAATTATTAAATACAATTCAGGTTTATTGATATCTCTGAGCTGGTAAATCTATTTGAATGTGAATTCATGTTCATTAGCTATCCAGTATCACCTAATGCACAAACACCTCCGTCAAATGAATAAGTTTCCGAATACTTAGTTTTGAGTATCATCATCCTCCTCATTTGGCAAAGGCCACATGCAGTAGTGCAGGGGAGTCTATAGCCGGTGTGCGCCTTTTAGTCAGAAGGCCCGTTAGTCGGAAGGCCCATTAGTCAGAAGGCCCATTAGTCAGAAGGCCCGTCAGTCAGGACATAAGTAAGGATGATTAGTCAGAAAGCCCGATTGTCAGAAGGCCTGTTAGTCAGAAAATACGTAAGGATGATTAGTCAGAAGGCCCGTTTGTCAGAAGGCCCGTTAGTCAGAAAGTCAGATAATTACCTCATCGAAATCACCTCATTTGTGAACAACCCTATTACCAATTATTTGCCCTAAATTATTTACTTGTGCAGTAACTATGTTAAGGACTTTCATAATTGTTGGGTTTAATAATAGGCTACTCAATATGTTGTTGAACCTAATGTTGTTGAGGTAATTTCCAGCTTCAAATTAATGAAAACTACCCCTAGTAATTGAATCAAGTGGTTGTTGTCAAGGTGCCTGTAAATAACATAAATGTTCTGCATATAGGAACAAGATAGTATAACAATAATAATAATAAGAATTGCCTATCGTAGGCAGCAATGTGCACTCCATGTCTTTGAACAGTTTGGAACAATGTAAATATGAACAAGAAATTTGATCAACATACCGCTTCAAACGTGAGTACATGAATTTTGAAACTTGCTGAGAAAAAAATGATCGATATAGCAAAATACTGCTAATAAATTATAATGAGATACAAATTTTAAATAATATTTCCCCCGTGCTTATAGGTAAATTTCACTTTCTCAAATACGAACCAAGCCTATCCACACAAAACAGTCATCAAATAAGGCTAGTTATCAGAATATTTGGACAAACGATTTATTATTTATTTTGAGCATAATCATACATATATCAACGCTTTACATAAATTAAACAGATGGCCACAAACTCAACACCAGCTGAGATATATTGTGGGGTTTTCTTATGACGCACTTTCACATCTACTTCAGTAATGATTATATTATAAAGTACAGTGCTGGAAAAATTAAAGCGCACTCATTGCTTAAAATAACCCAACCAAGCAACCAACCAGTCATCAATAATGCTAGTTTTTAATATAAATGTACAAACTACGAACCGCTAGTGAATATTCTTTCAACATTATATAAGATCATATGGACTTAATAACAATTAATCAGCATTTTTTAGAGTATCCTTGAATAATTATTTCATGCACTACTCTCAACATTTTTTTATCAGTCACTGGACAACAAACGTTTTAATCAAAATAATATAGTCACCCCCCCCCCCTCCACATGTCCAGATCTCAAATGGAGCGCCCCCTAGCTTTGTTCACTGTCCAGTGAACACATTCTGACTACCGGGCCTTCTGACAAAAAAGCCTAACTGATTTTCTGACTAAAGGGCTTTCTGACCAATGGGCCTTCTGACTAATGGTCCCTCTGACTAACGGGCCTTCTGACTAACGGGCCTTCTGACTAAAAGGGTGTCACCCCATAGTCATATCGAGAGGATTTGCATCCCCAGGAACAGTTGGAATGAATAATTTTAAATAATTCCTCAGGCGCAGCATTGTTTTGAGTCATAATTGGAATTCGGAATAATGTTCCTGGTCTCAAAGAGAGTCGAAGGGTAGGGGCGTAGTTCATGTGTTAAAATATCTTTAAGGGACAGACTAATGACCTTGAAACAAGAAGGAAACGCTGGAAGATAAGGGCAGGATCAATGGTACGATCTGCAGCAATCGTCACAGCTGAGATATTCCAAAGTGTTCGGGCTCTTTCTATGCTACTTTCCGATTATATCTTCAATGACTTTGTTCCCAACCGATTCAGGGTCTTGTACCTTCACATCTGGTCCTGTCACTATACCGTTTGCAATGTTTCTCAGAGTAGGATCAGATGTGAAGTGTGAGCAGGCTTTAAGCTTTTTCCGAGGGCCTACTACAATACAAACGTAACTATCAGAGATCAGGTTCATAATAACGCGTTTTAATATAAAAGCCAATATTGTTCAAAATTGTTTCATTTTATAAATCACACTTCTTTTTTGCAAACATTAACGTTTTACTATTGGCTATGTATATATATATATATATCCCTGTGTTTATGATATTTTTCAAATAGGGGAGGGGGGTGAACTGATTATTATCAGTCGAGATGTTAAGCAACAATCCATCGAATGTTACAGTGACAATACCAATTTCGGAAAAAATCATGGACAAATCCTTCTGACTTGAGCATCAAAGTTCATTTATTGAAATGATTACTACAGGAGATTGACTTTGGCCTAGATGACATTTTTTGGTAATTCAACTCGAGTGGCTAACTTTCAATAATATTCGAGGTTTGCCAATATATAGGTTCATTTGAAATATTGCAATGGCAATCAAAACAGACGCTGATAGCTGAGAGAGTGAGTAATTTGGTAACTCCATGTTGCAGCAGTTAGTGAATACATGACAATCCCAAGTGTTTTTTATTGTAATAATCACCTAACATATGGCTCTCGGTATATGTACATTAAAAGGATATATATGCTAAAGTGTGGAGATAAACCAATTATTTTCAGCCGTTCAAGCAGAATCAGTATATTAGAGAATGTGATGATTATAATGCTACATCACCCGATATCAAAATTGAGTAAACATTATTAATATAATTCGAAAACAATCGTGATGAGAATGTGATTGCTTGTTTCAGTTTGTTTATAATGTTCCACTATTGACCATGAGCTCAAAAGATATATGAAATAGTATATCGAGATGACAATGATTATGTCATCAGCGACTACCAAATATAGCTAAATAACACCAGAATGAATTATTTACCCCGAATTAGTAAAAATTAGTCATTACAAAACATGTTACGGCAATTTCACCACAAAGTAGATCTTTAGTTATTTTGGTGGTCATTTTGAATTTCCAACTAGCGGCAGTTTGCTCCGCTGGCCACATGTTTACCCTTCATTTTGAAAAAAAAAACAATAACCATTCTAGTAAAATCAGTTGAGACATTTGGGGGATTTTTCAAAATATGCGGAACTGGACTAATTTAGACAGTTATCAAGCTCACACGTCATTGATTGTCAAAATATATCTCACCTGACGAATTGGTTGTGTATGGTTTACACGCTGCCATTAAGTTATAGCTAAACAAATAAAGTGTATATTATATTCACAGATATGTAACGTTTGAATTATATTATTTTACAAGATTGTTTCATGCGTATTAAGGTCGCAGCTTACATCCACTCATTCAACAGTAGAAGTGCGAGTTGTCCATTGATATGCTTAGGGGTGGCTGAGGTAAATGTTTAATCACATTCCTGCCTGTCGGAAAAAATGAACCATATTTTTCTGAGAGCTAATAATGCGGCACTGTTTTTTAATGTTTGGTTCCAAACTCTTATTTTTCCCATTTCAGTTATTTGAATAAAAAATATAAAACATTAAGTCACGGTTCATTTGTTTAATGTGAGCTCGAAAGTGGTTGTCGTTCATTCTCATTATTTCAGCAATTTCTATTACTTTCTGAAAAAAAATGAAATTAGTATTGTCATAGCCTTAGCAGTGAAACATCTTACACCTACTTGTTGTAATAATACGAGCAATTTATTAGAAACAAAATAAAGAGAAAACATATAATAAAGTTAATAAAATTGAGGTTATCAAAATTAAATAACATTATATCAGAATCCCTGAAATCCATTGACGTATGAAGAATGATGCCTCTGGATTGATATCTTAGCTGTAATAACATCAACATTCAGTTGAAGATTTGCTCGAACACTGATACCGATTGCCGTACCTCCTAGCTCGGTCTTCTCGAACAGATTTTTTCTGAATAATAATGTAAGTTGTACATATATACATTAAAATGATATGAGTATAACATTACAGTAAAAATACATGCATATATTATATCAGTCGGATAAATCACTTTAAGGCGCTACCAAGTGGCCAGCACCGCACTATCATAAACAATCGCTTTACAAAAATGATACTGATACTGATTCTTAGTAAAAAGAAAGTATGTGTGCTTGTTATCTTGAAGTATCTTTTTACGCATTTTACACATCTTAAATAATTATTTGAGCTGTGGACTTGTAATAACAGTTTAATGTGAGCAGGCATGACAGTTTCCTGTATGTTTTATTCTAATTGATCATTTTCTATAAGTAGCAATGCCATGAAAATTATGAGTTTATATTTGTTCAGTAATAGAGATAGGACTTATGGTCGCTGTTTTAATTATGCTATATCTGCCACATTTCCTTGCAAATGCATGCCGTGTTGTAGGTGCTACAAGTTTTTTTTTATTTCGTACAGTCTGGGAGCTCCCAAGATATATTCTAGATTATGCCCGGGTATAGTCCACAATATACCTGGGACGAGTTCAGTGGTGGTGTAATATGGCCTATTGCACCGGGTATACTATTATATACATGTATGATCTAATGAAATATTGTTTTATCCAAAGCTAACAGGTAAGCCTTAACAATAATAATTAGTCCTTTGTATCACTATCCTTGCAGAATGTGGTGCTGATGAATACGGTGTAAACTGTGAGGAGGATTGTAGTGATTATTGTCCTGATTCAGAATGTGATCATAAGGATGGAACGTGTAGTCCTTGTGTTGGATGGGTTGTAGGAGAGAAATGTGATATTGTATTGTGTGAGATGTTGTTTTATCAATAGACCTACTGATTATAATCCATTGTTTCATATTGATTGTGCATAGTATTTTGTTCACATTAGGATATACATGTACTATCCATGAATATGTTTTGACAAACCTGTTTATGGATATCAAGTATTGTCCTTATCACCTTTATGATATGTATCTTAAATACATAATGGATTTGTTTATTTTGAAAATGAATGAAATTATCGAGGATATGTGTTTATTCTAAGTTAGAAGTGGTTATTATACAATACAATATTTTTTGACAGTATATAGATATTTAAAAATCACAACTAGGCCTACCCTAAATCTTGACATCAGTCTACGTGTAACACCCTCCTCAACGCTATTTATTCTAAATATATAAACATAGTGGAATATTCGTTGCTGAGCACTATAATCTATTTTAGGTAATAAAGTCAACTACTGACCTTTAACTTGTTTATAAAAGCTAGCATTAACAAACTTTTGTAAATCCGTGAACTAGGATACATATACATGTCATTATAATTCAAGATAATTGTAGCCTATACATATCGTTATATTTTACTAAGAAGATGGGTTTATTCAGATAAAGCTGATATCAGCGGATTGAGTGGACTCCATTCCATACAAGACACAGATATCACCAAGTCGTCTATTACTGTGAAGTGGAAACCTCTGAGAAATACAATTAGTGAGGACCTTCACCAGTATTACGGTTATCGTATAGAATACAAACAAAGCGTATCCGCAACCTGGACATCAGGAGACATCATACCTTACGATCCTGATGATGAGTCACCTCAGACCACGATAATAAACCTGACACCTAATACAGAGTATGATATACGGATTCTAGCTATTAGGACAGTGAATGGGGAAACGGATGAAACCGAAAACCCAAATCACACGAACACCAGGACATCCAGCACTCTGCCGACAACAGGTAATAGTTTGATCAATTATATATACACAAGACGTATTTCAAGTCATCAGCATAATTTTATTTAATAATATGGCACAAGAAATGGTGAGTTTACGAGCATATTTAAACGTCTAATTGCATTATTTATGCTGAACATTTGCATTGTAAATTTACTTGCATCAATTCGCTGATCATATTAATAATATAAATTATAATATTTACATCGTGAATGGCACCGCTCCGCAGTGATTTGATCATTTGTAGGACCACAACCAGAATAATTATTGGTGATAACCACCATTCCTTAAGTTATTCAGAAAGGGAGATTGAAATTGATCTTCTGTTGAACAAAGTCTTCCTATTGGGCATCGTGATATGTTAAAGCTGTGTACAATATTAGGTTTTAAATTACAATTGTTTGCATTAAAAACCAAAGCCAGTTTTAAATGCCCTTAACTGGTTGATCATATAATTTTTGCCAACAATCTGTCAAATGGTACACTGGGCTTACATGTTTCCACTCTGATTACTTATTATTTTATTTACAGATCCTGTGTGTAAGAATTGTGTACAAAATGTCAAGTGTGACCAGCTGACTGGCTGTAGTCAATGTCTTGGTTTCACGCCGCCTGAATGTCGTGAAGGTGACTAATCTTATAATCGTCAAGACTTACACGTTATAATGGTTATAGTCATAATATATTGTACTACGTAACATAGAATAATGTAATCATCTGTTACGAAATCTACATGTAATTATTATTCGTGTTGATCAGCTACATGAAATGTAATGTCTATCGTTGCACAATTATGTTTTGAAGCATATATACATTCACATATATTATATTGTAATGATTATGCCTTAAATCTATTAAATATACGTTTTAGAAAGTGTTGTTTTATTTATCGTATATAAATTTTACAATTTTAAATAATTAATCAATTTACAATGCAGGCCTACGTTGAACTGGTATTGATATATTGTTGGTACAGCGTTTTAGTGTAAAGTGTATGATATATTTAGACGTTTACAAGCCTTACATATTATTATTTATAATGAGGTTTCAATTTACAAAGCTATTTTTTGTTCCCTTGAATTTGTGTCTCAGGTAACAGTTTCTGATAAGCAATTCACTGATGTATAATAGGAACAAGTCATCTTTATTATGTTTACTTATTGGAGCGTTGTAAATAAATTACTACGATAAACTTTCTAATAATTACAGTGATGCATATACCATATATAAGTATGTATTTGATTTTGCTTGTACAGAATGTGACCCCGGGAAACATGGTGTGAACTGTGTGGACGACTGTAGTCCGCATTGTGCTGATCCAAATGCATGTGGTCATAAGGATGGAGGTTGTGAATGTACTGACTGGGTTGTGGGCAACACCTGCGATCTTGTGATAGGTAAAAAGATACCCTTAATAATTTTCTAACATTTCACTCATTCACTGATTCACTTTAATCTCAACTTAGCCATACAACTCGGTCATGCCATCTTAAATAATGACATAACAATTGGTAAATCAAACATTCATGAAACTTGCTGACGTGCCACCCACCTTCGCAGCTATTTTAGAATCATGAAATGGCGGTACCAGCCTTTCCACTCCGCTATTTTATATTCAGATTTAAAAATAATCAACAACTTTATTCTCAGCCCACTAGTGAGGAGTCAGTATTATGGGGATCCTGGATAACGAAGAGGTAACTGTGACAGCCAAGACTTGTACTTAGTGGCATGTGTCACTGTCTGGAGTGTTATCTGATTTATCACATTCTCCTCTGGGGATGGTGTGATTAGTCTGACAAATTTAGCATGTGTGTGACAAATGTGACATAAAGTAAAAGCCCAGTCGTGCATTTAATCATTCATTTGTTCATTCATTAGGCCATTCACTTACCATGTTTTTTCATTCATTCACGCATCCATTCACTTAGAATCATAAGACATTCAGAATGAAATATCTAAAGTTTGGGAAACCGTTATTTGCGGTTACATTGTAAGGCGTTGTAAAATATAATAGGCTACATTATATATCTATGGTTATCTATGGTTATATATATATATATTATATATGATTAAATTATAAGGTTCTAATCAACCATTCGATTTCAATATGATAATAATGATTATTTTTACATTTTCTAATTCCGGATATGTTTTCGTGCCTTATTCGAATCATCTAATATTTCGTAAGTACTAGAATATTGTGCCCATCTACTATTAAACGTGAGTATATGGGGGTCGTTAATGGTTAACGTTAATCTAATCGTTAATCTGAATCATTTACCTCTAAACTCATAAGAGAAGACGTTGTTAGCCAACTTATAGACGATTTGGTACAGGAATTGATGGGTTAGCAAACATCTTAATACATCTATTAAACTAAACTTAGTTAAACCAATAACACACATTGTGAACCAAATGGTAACAACGGATATATTCCCTGACAAATTAAACATAGCAAAAATTATATCATTATTCAAAAAGGGTAAGAAAACTTTATTTTTTTTATTTTTTTAACTATACAAATATTTTGAAGATTCGAATTTATTCTATGAGAGTCAATACGGTTTTCGTAACAAAAAAAAAATAGACAATAACTTTATAGAATGCGTCGACAATTTAAATTTCCTAGGTATAATTATTAATAAGGAATTGAAATGGGATGATCACAGAGACCACATTATCATGGGTATCCTAAAATATCACGCATCGTCGGCGGCGTCCTAACAAATCATAAATCATTAGACATTTTTAATCGAGCTTTACAACTCAAGCACATACAGATCCACTTTTTTAAAACTTGCATATTTTAAAATCAGGGGATATTTTTTTAAATTAAACAATATAAATTGTATTCCAAATACTTAAAACATACTTAACCCATATTCTTTCTGAATATACAGTTTAAAACAAGTGAACATAATTATAATACAAAAAATCAAGATCTATATAAATGTCGTATAAAAAATGAATTTGCTAGACAGTGCTTAATATATATTATACCCGATGCAATCAATAACTGCCCAGGGAAAATAAAAGGGAAAGCTTTTTACTCACAGTTTGTGATGTGTCATCTTCATGCAATATATCCATTTTAATCAGCTACAACAGTATTGGTCATATTCCTCGGAGTTATTTTTGTAGCGCAATTCGATAATATGTGTTTTTTCTATTACGACAAAGTTTCTGGCTTTTTTAGTATCACCTTGCCTGTACTTTACAGCCTGACAGAGTGCTATTCTTTTAATGGTCTAACTTACCTGCTAAGTTTTAATATTTATTAGAACTTAATTCTTAAATTTATTACTCATTTTATTATAATACACTTTCTTTGTCGGACCACAAGTATTGAGCCGTGTCAGTCACATTGGTCTTTGACTTGTAACTGTACCACACTCAGGCAGGCATGACGCTTGTCTTTAATTTATTATACTTTTCAAACATTTTTATAATAACATTAGTTACAACACTTAGACCAACCGTTTGATTTATTACCTAGAATTAATAGTATTATTAAATGTTCTAATTTATCTGTCCTTACTTCCATGGATTCATTTCAACTTTGATATAAGTATTAGTTGCCACATATAATAAATAAATGTAGTACACTTCTCATCAATGTGATAATGTATTTAAACCTAATATATTCAATTATGTTTGCTACGATACTTAGGCCTACTATTTATATAATTTACTATTGATAATATTGTTTATATTATCTGATAAAAAGTCACTGTCTGTTGCCCTGGTCTTCGACCTATCTTAGTACTGGGGTGACAGCCAGGGAGTTAACATCGCTTTCATCACTACTTGGAATATTTAATAAAATTGCAATATAAATATAATGTATTGTATGTGGCCTCCACGCTAGCGACCATTGCTTGGTCTTAGTTGGGGTCTCCTGATCAACAAAATATTGTACCACTGTTTATATTACGATGCCCTCTAATTGATCAAATAAACGAATCTGGATCTGAATTTACCTTGTATTCATGCAAATTATTACAAAATAACAATAACAAAATAAATCGAGTAATGTTATGGATTATTTTGAAACTTCGTCATGTGCACATATGTGACTATGGTTTGACAAACAATTCATTGTAAATCCTTCGACAATAAGAATGTAATGTCGTTCACGTTATTACTTATTATAATATCAGCGTATATGGCTTACATAGTATTCATAGATAACACAATGAATCAGCTGAAACATAATTTGACTTATATGTGTATATGTTTTCAGATGTAGCTGTTCTGGGTTTCACTGATAGTCTTTCTTCTATAACAGAATCTGACGTCACTGAATCATCTATTGTTGTCAAGTGGAAACACATGGAGAATACACCACCGTCAAATCTTCACCAGTATTATAGTTATTATGTACAATACAAGCAGACAGTAGACTCAGCCTGGACAACAGGACGTATTGTACAATATAATCCTGATGATGATCCACCACAAGCCACATTGGATGGACTGACAGCCAGTACAGAGTATCAAGTCAGAATTCTAGGGATCAGAACACTTAATGGAAACACAGACCTGCTTGATAATCCTGGTAGCTCTAATATCAGAACATTTATCACGGATCCTTCTTCAACAGGTTCGATCTAATTATTGATTTATTTGGGGGAAGTTTGAACAGTTCAGTTCAACAACGCAGAAACAAGTTGTATGGTTCAAGTAACTATATTATTAAGTATGCAGCTTTTAAAGGGATATTTAAGTAAAATAAATGATAAGTATTAAATTCCAGTCCAACGATTTATTTGGTGCGCATCAAATAACAATTGGTGCGCAGCAACTGACTTAGCTAGTGTTTACCAAAATAACTGTTTGATAATTTGGCTCTCGCAAAAATAATAATTTTGAAAGTATCAAATCACTGTAACTAGCAGTGCTACGTTAACATTCACCTAACGCTAGCCTTAGACGCAGTGATACAGCGGGAGTAGGAACGGTAGGCTGGGAGCCAGTGTCAGCAAAAAAGTGACATCTCGGGATCATTATAAGCCCGGGTGTGCTTCTGTATCTACATGTGGAAGAAAGGTATAGCATGGTGAAGGAGGTACCCTCAAACCTGCCTATTATTAGGGGTACGTAAGCGTCTATTTTTAATGTTCCAGTTCAGCAATCTACATAGGCCTATGTGATATGCCACATACAACGATAATTAAATTTCCGTTATAATAATAATTGGCACGATGCAGTGGAGTAACTGTTCGTCTCTGCACATAATGTTCAAACCATTTTTTACAAGATAACCAAAATCAACAAGAAACCAAACTAGTGAACATGGTCAAAGGAAACGACATAGTAAAAAAAAAAATATTGGCCATATCCATATTTGACATATGGTTTATGAGCCCAGAGATGTGCTTGAAACAGAGTGGTATTTATATTCATAAATGCCATATTTTTTTTAAATGGACGAATGTTACGCCTTTTTATGAAAATGCGTGTTTTTCACCTTGGATGACATCTGAAACATTTAACTTTGCTTAGTATTTAAGTGTAAGATTTTGTACCCACTTGTTTTCAGATAATTTTTGTGTGCTAGATTCGAATCTGTCGGACAACATTTTAAATTTGGCCTGTTCCACCTTCAAATTTGCAAAACACAGACTGGCCGTCAATTTTTAAAGAAAACCCCATTTTTTCTATGGTTGGTCGCACATGCATGTAACATTTATGTTTTTTCATGATTTTGAATTGAGAAATTTATCCCTAGTGTCTTCAGATAAAATGACCTTCATTTTACCTTCAAATCCAAGACGTCAGCCGCTTTTATCTATTTACCATTACTACAATTCTTCCGCTAAATATCATGACGATAATGACTAATTTAAAATAATGATTTTGTGGTTCACCAATAAACGTTTCTGTCGAATTTATTTATTTAGAAAAAAATCAAAATGGTCCCGTAATTCACCTTCAAATGAGCAAATGAGCAAAAAACAAATTATTTTAAAATGTAAATTAACCCCCTTTTTTCGGTTTGTCGCACGAGAATTTTCAATTTTTTGTGCTTGTGTGACTTTGGGTCCTTTCTGATGTTTATTTTTCATCGCTGGCCCTATATTTAATTGTAAAATCCAAAATGGCCGTTGTTTTACACATTTAAAACCAAACCATGACGTCTTTCAAAATACTAAGCACATCGAATAATGTTATATTATACTGTGCCTCAACCTAGTTTTGATTGCGTTGTAACCTAGTCTGCCGTATTACCAATGCTATCTCTTTTAATTCCGATAAAATATGTTGTTTTATTATAGTATCTTAAGATGCTTTAACACCGCATATATCATGTTCAGATGGTAACCATTTTTGACGTGAAGGTCAAATATAAGTCAATTTGTTCGAAAAACATGAGATCGAAATTTATCAACTGCAAATCATGCAGAAGCCAGAAATTGTGCATTTGTGGGCAAACCAAAAAAATGAAAAAAATGTGGTTTTGGCAGCCATTTTTTGCTATGCTAATTTGAAGGCGAAGGGCACAAAATTTAAAATGTTATCCGACCGCTTCGAATTCAGCATACCCAAATTATGTAAAAGCAAGTTGTGTTTATTAACTGATTAGGAGGAGTGGTGGACACTAAATTGACTAAATTGACCAAAAAATAATCACTTATATAACATATACCATTATGATCAGCGTAATTCAAAGAATAATATTTTTCTTAGCAGGTAAATGACGATGTAATATCCTCTTTGAAAGCAATTTTATTGAATATTTCGGACCCATTTATTCGTCAGTCGGTCGGTACTGAGAGAAATATTCCGAGGTACCATCCTATGCATTTATATGTGCAAAAACAGTTTATACAGCATGATACACTGCGAGAGATCTATTAAAATGTGTGATGTGATACCTGAATGTTTTCGGCCCGTCCCTTTTTAACTAAAATTAAATCACTTGCAATATCGAGTGAAACGTTTAGGTATCAAAACGAAAATAAAATTAGAATACGCAAAAAAATCGACTTAAGACATCCACTTTCTTGTATTTTGAGGAGATAAATGATTAAAACCCCAATTTGATCGCACAAAGTGTAGCACAAGTCTTGTTACTTATTCGGTTTTGAATAAGAAATAAGTAACTGGTTACTTATTCCTTATTCGCGTTTGAATAAGTAAACCACTTAAGAATACCAAAGCACATCTAGAATTATTTGACGTCACTCGGTGAAAACAAGGTTTTATAATACCCCCTCCCCCATACTTCATTCTGTGAAACTCAGTGACGTCATTCGGTGAAAACAAGGTTATATAAGACCCCTCCCCCATACTTCATTGTAATAGCCAGCTCGGTGAAAACAAAGGAGGTCAATGTCATTGAGTTTCACAGAACACGATCAAACTCGACAAAAGACGTTCATATATATTCGTAATATGAGGAGATAAACGAGTAAAACACCAATCCGATCTCACAAAAAGTAGTACAAATCTTGTTATTTATTCGGTTTTGAATAAGGAATAAGTAACTGTTATTTATTCCTTATTGAATCAGGAATAAGTTACTGACTTTATTGACGTGAAAGGGCATGTATTGAGAGATCGAGTGAAACAGCTAATGTGAGTGATGCTAAGTTGGACACGGTTGCTCAAATACGATACCATCCCTCCTACCCAGACTGCAATCAGAGAAGATGTAGCAGGCTTCAGTCAGCAATCCGGAAATACAGAGTCCATCTTACTGGGGATAGAAGAAATATTCAGATGGATGGAAAATCGTCCGGACGACCTTGTCACCAGTGGCTACCAGCTGCCAAGCATTGACCAAATGTAATGTGGACGTAAAAAAGTATGCAGTGAGAGGTGTGGGTGATTATTATCATTAGTACGCGACGGATATATCATATTATCAAATGACGGCCAGTTTAAAATTATTAAGTTATTAGTCTAAATGGGATGACTCAGTTCCAGCATCCATGTAACCAGGCTCTTCGCATGTTCATATTTCATTTTGTACTTGTGCGATTATATTACATATTTGCATCGCAAAGTATATTTTATGTAACTTACGTTAAGTTAGCATATATATTATGTTTAAAATAGGATTTTGTTTTACTGCTCTAATGTGATAGACGTAGCTTCTGTAGGATCAAAGACATACAGTTTGATTCTCAAATTATTAAAATAAAATTTTATGATGAAAAGTGGTATTTCTGCATCGCTAATGGCGGCATCTTGGAAAATGGCGACTATTTTGGATTTAGGTCGCTAACAATTTGTTTTTGCTGATATAGATTTTGATGAGTATATATACCAATTTTTGTGCTTGTATCACCATTTGCACGATTGTGTCACTTATTTGCCCCACTATATACTGAATTGTTGAACGTAATTTATTCAAAACTGAAGTTCAATATTGTGAAAATAAATTAATTAATAGTTGGTGATACAAAACACCATCCGAATACACAACACGATATTACAAAGTGATTATTCAGGTTGGTGGTGGGGACCTTCAGCACCATTCACGTTTCCAAATATATACATAATTTTCTAGCAACTGACTATTGGCTGTTCAAATAATACACTCATTCATATATATATATATATATATATGAATTAATATAATATATGACATATCTATGTGCTGTTATGATATCTTAACCCTACTCTCATTCCCACTAACTGGTTGTGAACTCTGATGAGCTAAGCCAAGGTCACAAGGTAGACCTACCCAGTCAAGATCCTATGGTGGCTCAATGCCGACCAACATTTCCTTAGCAGTCTCAACACTGTGCCTCCACAGGTTCATCCGGGATAGTCACTGAGCAATTGCAGAGCTCATCACCAGTGCTACTATCGTTTTACCACGCGCTCAATAATTTGAATAATTATTTGGTGCGCACAAAATAATTAATTGGTGCGTTCCATTTGAATACTTTGAGCTATTGAGGGATATCACTTGATAAGCTGTGTGGCTTTATGGGTTACCAGTACCAAAGAAACATAATCACATACTATTTACATGTTTACTCTCATTAACTATAGAACTCCAATAGAATAGTATTTGTTATGTAGCATGTTGTTTTTATTGTAGCCTCGTCAAGGGGTGACAGGTTTGCAATTGGTGGCGTGGTTGGTGGACTAGTTGTCTTTGCATTGGCTATTCTGGTCGTGATTGCTGTTGGAATTCTATTCTGGTATAGGTCAGGACATAATTCTATTTATAACTACATCTTTCTTTGTTTGTGTAGGCCCTACAAAAACCTATGAATACTGGTGATGTTAACTAATATTATTCCGCAATGATATATCGTGTATGCAATGCAAAAAAGAGTAAATGTAAGCCTACAGCTCTGGTATCACGTCCAAATATCCTGCAAAGATTCCCTCTTTGTCACAGGTCCATTCACGTGAAAGTTTAAACCTAAAATTGACAGGATTATTAAACAGTTTCAAACAATTTTACCTTTCTTATGACAAAAACATTTGTGTGATTCGCAAAGAAACATTTTTTTGTCAGTTTCACCTTTTAATATATTTGTATAGAAAAAAGAAGAATAACAAAACATGCAAGACTAAGTATTCTGAAGGTGGTAACAACACTAGGATAGGACGTGAAGATGTGGATTCGTATATGGAAGTTGGGGACACGCAAAAAAATATATCTATTTCTGAACAATCAAATCGGGGTAAGTAGACATGTGCACAACCCAACCTTTCAGACCGTCTGATAACTGGAGCGGATGGTGATTTGCATGATTATTTTATCAGCTTTATATCGTCTGAAATTTCCTAAGCAGTCAGGAGTAGTATCCCATTTATAAATTGGGTTTTCCCCTATATTTAATTCGGCGCTAGATTGTCAACATGTGCGTAAACCTGGCTACAATTCTGGTGTCGGATTGTTTACTTGCCAATGTATGTCCAGTAGATTGATTTAAAGTCGCACGCACGTTCTGCACCACAGTCATTGAAAAAATAAACGGCAACTCCCAATAGGATGCTTATTGAAAATTATCAGAGAATAGCGTCTGACCTAATTTAAACTAGATTAGCCATGTAGTATATGTTCAATTGTATCGATAATTTTAAATTGCACGCAATGACGTTACGACTGTGGTGTAAATTATGCATTTTATTTACAATATAATATAACCTCAAGACTGCGGAGGGGTTTTACAAAGTTTCATTATGTTATTTCAGTCGTTTTGTCCACTTCTGAGGCGATCGATTGTGATACACAACTGGAAGATACAGTCTCATACGAACTACCACCACTTGATACAACTACATACGAAAACATATCTGCTGACATAAACGTATATGAAATTCCATGTCACGATGCAACATCTTCTGAAATGGACCCACAAACTCATAACACTGGAACATATGAGGCATTGTCTTCGGATTCTTCAAAGATAGAAGAACCTTTAAATGAGAATAAGTTGACATCACCTGTCGCCAAACCCCGACCTAAACCACACGTATACATGAATGTCAGCAGAAATGCATAATACAACATGTATAATGCATTTCTGATGTCAGCTATGATCGCGACACTCGTATAATAGTATATACGTTACCGAGCTATATACAACAGTCAAGTATTCTATGCTAATGGTTATGGTTAATCAAATCGCGTTTTGTGTAAGTGTATCCCGAACTTTAAGTTTGACACAGATTGGCAAAACACCTTCTTGTGTGTCATTGATTTGCTGTCATTATTTTCCATTTTCACAAAACAAAAATATAATATCGAAGTTGTGTAACTTTATTAAGATACATAGTTGAAAATCGTGTACAATGTAGCCTATGTCAGCATAAAAAGTATATTCATTATAAATTGTATATTACCGTTTATAATATCTGATAGTACAGTCGTTTTATTGTTAACAACTAAAAGATATGGCTAACTATTCGCTCATCATATGAACATAATCAATTACATAGCAAAGGTTGGTCTGGCGATTTTACATAATGCACTACTGCATTTGTTGATTAATATTTTAACATATAATGTATCTTTTACAATCAACACAATCTATTTTTTTGTAGATCATATATACTGATGCTTTAAAAAAAATGAAATTCAATTATGACTCTGGTACATAAATATGATAAACATAGTCTCTCACTTAGATACATGCAGATGTGGCTGGTCACATCTGACTCAAAGTAATATCCACACAATTAATAAAGTATTATTAGAAGAAAGTGCAGAAGTACGTTTTAATGGATATTTCATCATCATAAAGTTTTCAAGGATTTATAATTTATGATATTTTTGGTGTGACACTATTATTATATTGGAGCTGTGTACGCATTATGTATCCCACTGCTAGATAAATGTATCGACTCTGCACTTTTATTATAAAAAAAACATGATACCGTTGATATGTATGAGCTCTATTGGTTTAAGTAATATGCGTATTTGTAACAAGCCCAATGTTTATGTAATATAATTCTGGCACACCTCAGTTATCCCATAACCAGATTACTAGACGTATTGTGGACTACTTGTATTATTGTTTCTTCTCATCATGTTTGTCTCTCAAACAAGCCGCATCCGTTATTTAACCAAACCGATCTTACAATGCTTCTCATAACAGTTGATTCTATCTGGTCTGATAACTTAGTGATTTGATCTATCGAGTCTGGTAAAATAATCTGAACGTGTGTAAAATGAACTAGTTGGTCGGAAAACATGTCATAAAACATATACTAAAACAAATAGTCTTATGATTTATAGTCGAGCTGGCAACATAGTTCACATTGGAATATCTTGCATTGCAAGGTGTTTTGCTTGATTGATCTAAAGGTGTCTTAGAACTATTTGCACTTGGTTTCCTATTGATGAAATTGGGCATTTGAATCTATGAAGTCAAAAGTTAAATTTATTTTTCAAGCTGTTAAACCAATAAAACATGCACGGGAAAAAAACATGTTCAACTCAAATAAAATATTACACCAACATATAAACATAATTACCCATTAAGATCCTTAAATGATCCAAGTAAGGGTCAAAAGAATAATTACAAATGTCAAAATAGTAAAAATGCCTAAATAAATGGTCATACGACAATCATGTTAAAAAAAGCTCTCGTAAATGTATGTACATGTAGTAGATTAGACAGATCACCAAAGATCAAACTAAGGGTCAAAAGGTAAATTTTAGAGTTTAAAAGTAAGCTTTGACAATTTCATATGATAGTCACACCCAATAATTGTAGTAGAATGTCGCATCACCGTATCAACCGAGAATAAACAACTCTGAAATTACCCTACTCAGCGAGGTCCCTGAAAGTCAAACTAATAGTGAAAGGGGTATAAAATTACAAATATGATATTGCCACATATCATTCATGCTTAGCTCAAATCAAAGTTCCCGTCATCGACTGACAGTTTGACATGACCCTTCATATTAAGTAAGGTCATCAAAAGGGCAAAGTGAGGATTCAAATTGCCAATCTTTTAGTTGAACATTTAAAAATACCACAACTATCGTTCTTGTTAAATAGTTAATTTCAGAGGTGAAATGTGCAAGTCAAAAGGGTACAAATGGTACATTGCTTGTTCACTTCAAATTAATGTTCGGATATCGTAACAATACATTATGCACATATTCTTGAAATATTCCACACATTGAAATACCATCCAATTGACCGGCTAAAAGCCTAGTCAAATTCACATAGTTGTATCCCATGTTAAGTCATTTTTTCAAATCAACCTATTTCCACTTATATAGTGTGTATTTGCTACTACATGGTCGATTTTAACAATATTAGTGGTTTATACGTTTTTTTTGATTATGAGTTGATTGAAAGTGTGTATTTATTTACTGACAATTGCATAATAAAAATACCTTAAGTAGTTTAACTTTGAATTGTGCCGTAGCTATTTAAACAAAATATTCTGCTTTAAATGAGATTAGTCAGAGGTTTTCGCGCAAGAAAGGAAAATCTAAAATGGCGCTATTTTTTTCGAACAACATATTGTATCTCTGCTAATACTCGGTTGATGTTAACAATATTAGTTACGTTTATTTGTTTATGTTTCTGAGTCGATTGACACGTATGATTGATTGTGTCAGTCTTTACTTACTCATAATTGTCATGTTATAAAATATTTTTAGTAATTCAAGTTCGAGTTGTACTGAAGCTATGTAAAGTTGAACTTTAAAAGTGTGGCTATCAGCAGTATTGTCAGCCTCGTTCTCATAACAATTAGGTATCCCCCAATCAAATACAATGTTATGAATCACTGGTAAATCAATACTGGACCACCATCCACTACACTGGCAAAACATTAAAACAACGTTGTGTGATGGTCTGTCGTCTACTGGACACGATTCGATGCCGCTTCTGATTGTTATCGGGTTATTGCACATAATAAACCTTATAGGTTTCCTCCTCACATTTATCCACCACAGGGTAAATATCGCGAAACAAGTGACCTAATACTATTCTATAATCCATAACAATGAGCTCACCATGTGACTTCAATTTGATATACTATATTTGGGTATTTTTAGGTCATTAGCATTCACTTATAGTGGAAGTTGCTGCCGCATCAAAGTGAACGAGAGTGGCAAGAGGTAAAAGCCCCAGTTGGTGGGACTGCTAATGACCAAATATCAACGGGATTGTTCAAATTGGCCAAACGCAACAACTTTGGTACACATGTAGTTTTAGATGATTAAAGATATTTAAGGTGACAATTCGTAAGTTATTTATTACTTAAACACTTCTTCTTGAATCATAGTTTTGCAATACACACACGTCGTGTTTAAATGTTAATACATCATAAAATACTTTTCTTTGCCCCGAAATTTATTGATTGATTATGTTAAATTTTCGATATAATTGCCATTGTATTTCAGTCAGGACAAGTTAGTTATGTTCAAATGGTAACAAATCGTAACAAATCATATATTTATATTATTTGAGCGTGTAATACTGCTGGTACTGGCATGTCAGTTGGAAATGATATTTTTCATTTCACACCAGCATGTTAAAGCCAAGTGTGTACAGATTGAAAATAGTACGGTCTCCTTGTGCCAAATGATGGCATAACCTCACACAGATTGCCTCATAATTTCCGACAGCTTTTTCTTACCCAATAATATGTGTTATTTAAAAAGTCTTAAGTGATTCGAGTGGTGGAAAGTATTTTAAAATGTTTTATCTTGACCCTACCCTCTGTCCATCTTTTATTGAGAGATCTAGCCACGCTGCAAACATATATATATCTCGTGCTAACACATTATTTGAATGGGGCGATGATCGCATTTTATTGATAACATTAATAGTGTTTTTTCTAAATGCATCTACTTAATGTTTCTCTATATACAACACACAAATTAAAAAACTTTTTGCAGTTCCTGTCTATGGATATGTTAATTCACATCATATGGCTATATTAAAAAGCAAAAATAAAAATACAGATTTTTGATGATTTTGATTTTATCCTGATTAGACCGGACGTGGCTGAGGGTAAGGTGTCACCAGGAAGGGGAATTTAAGCCACAATTTTTTTCACAATGCTGGACTACTCAGGGGCCAGAATCAACCTGTTGATAAGGTAACTGCCGCTGTTTTACTAAAATATGGTCAAAATTATACATGACTTATGTGCGATTTCGGTCTGATTTTGAGAAATTGAGCGCATTACACATTTTCACCCACTGAGAAGTCAAATTTTGAGGTATATCAATAAACTTATATCAATGAAAGCTACTGACACAGGCTTCCACATGGATGTAAAATATTTTGGGTTCAATCATCGACAAATGCACAATAGAGCTTTAAGTTGGTATTTTAACACGTAAGTTTACCTATTTTTCATATTTTTTTAGTAAATAGTCAAAATATTTTTCTCTCAGCCGATTTGTGTATGGTATAAATGTTTAGTTTTGATTCAAACATGTTCTGGAACTATTTTTGACTTAAAATAAACCCATTTGGAATAAAAATAATGAGATATTTGAATATATTACTCGCTTTGTTGGTTAGACGTAAAATGTGCTCGCTTTTCTTCAGGCTCGGGAAAATTGACCGTATCTCACATTATTGCCCGATGACTAGTCAAATTTTGAGCAATATCAATATATTTGATATCAATGGAAAGCTACTAGCACAGGCATTCGGATGGATGTAAAATATTTTGTGTCTAATTATTCCCAAATGCACAAGAAAGCTTCAAGTATTTTAACCCTTAATTTATTATTTTTCATACTTTTTAAGTAAATAGTCAAAATACTTTTCTATCAGCTGCTTTTTGTTTGGTATACATTTTTAGTTTTGATTCAAACATGTTCAAGAACTTTTGTTGACTTAAAATAAACCTTTTTGAAATAAAAATAATGAGTTATGTGAACATATTACATGCTTTTTTGGATAAACGTAAAATTTGCGTACTTTTCTTTGGGCTCAGTTTTGCCTAATGAGTGGTCAAATGTTGAGCTATGTCAATATATTTGATATCAATAGAAAGCTAGTAGCACAGGCCACGGATGTAAGATAGTTTAATTTTCCAAACTTTTTCAGTCAATTGTCAAAATACTTTTCTCTCAATTGATTTCTGTGCATAATAAATATTTAGTTTTGATTCAAACATGTTCTAGAACTATTGTTGACTTAAAATAAACCCATTTGGAATACAAAAATAATGAGCTATTTGAACAAACCGGTATTACACACTTTTTGGGTTGGATTTAAAATTTGGGCACTTTTCTTCCAGCCCAGGGAAATTGACAGTGCTCCCCTGTTTTTCCCAATGAGTACCGGTTACCCAAAATAAGAATCTACTAACATCTAGTTAAAAGTAACTATCAAGGGCTTTAACGTGGATACATAACATTTTATTTCTGTTAAATACGAAAAGTTTTTATTTGATCCCTCCATTTGAACAATTTCCAACGTTTTTTCAGTGAATACCAACAAGACTTCTCGCTCATGTTAACTGTATATGGTATAAATGTTTGTTATTACTTTTACATTCTCTAGAACCATTTTCTAATTATCTTAACGACTGAAGAAGTGATCACAGTCACTTTTAAAGTTATCTCAGCCACTACAGAAGTTATCTTAGCCACTGAAGAAGTGATCATAACAACTTTAAACGTTATCTCAGCCACTACAAAAATGATCTTGGCCACTGAAGAAGTGGTCACAGCGACTTTAAAGCTATCTCAGCCACTACAAAAGTGATCTTGGCCACTGAAAAAGAGATCACAGCAACTATAAACGTTATCTCAGCCACTACAAACGTTATCTTGCCTGCAGAAGAAGTGATTACAACCACTTGAAGTTACCTTAGTTACTATAAACGTTATCCTTGCCACTGCCGGAGTGATCATAGTAACTTTAAACGTTATCTCAGCCCCCACTGCAAAACCGAAGAAGTGATTAAAACCACTCGAAAAGTTATCTTAGCCACTACAAAAGTTTTCTTGGCCACTGAAGAAGTGTTCACAGCCACTTTAAAACATATCTAAACGACTACAAAAGTGATCTTGATCACCAAAGAAGGGATTACATTAACTTTGATATTTATCTCATAATATATGCTCACAGCAACTTTAAAAGTGATCACAGCCACTGGGGATGTGTTCACAGTCACCTTAAAAGTTATCTCAGCCACTACTAAAGTGATTTGACCACTTTAGAAACCATTACATCTACTTAAAAAATTATCTCAGCCACCAAAAAAGGAATGTTGGCCACAAACAAACTGATCTTGTCTACTGATGAAGCGATCACAGCAACTTTGAAGTGGTTGAGATAACTTTTAAAGTGACTGTGATCACTTCTCCAGTGGCCAATACCACTTCTGTAGTGGCTGAAATAACTTTTATAGTGGCTGTGGTCACCACTTCAGTGGCCAAAATCACTACTGTAGGGACTGAGTTAACTTTTAAAGTTGCTGTGATTACTTCTTCGGTGGCCAAGATAGCTTTCGTAGTGGCTGAGATAATTTTTAAAATTGCTATGATCACTTCTTCAGCGGCCAAGATAACTTTTATAGTCGCTGAGATCACTTTTAAAGTGGTTGTAATCACTTCTTCAGTGGCAAAGACCACTTTTGTAGTGGCTGAAATAACTTTTACAGTTGCTGTGATCACTTTTTCGGTGGCCAAGATCACTTTTGTAGTGGCTGAGATACCAATCAAAGTGGATGTGATTACTTCTTCCATGGCCAAAGTTACTTTTGTAGTAGCTGAGAAATCTTTTTAAATTATCGCAATCACTTCTTTAGTGGTCAAGATCACCTTTGTAGTAGTTTAGATAACTGTTAAAGTGGCTAACACCGGTTGTTCTAAATGGCCAAAATCACCTTTGTAGTGGCTGAGATAAATTTTAAAGTCGCTGTGATCACTTCTTCCGTGGCCAAGATTGCTTTTGTAGTGACTGAGATAACTTTTAAAGTCGCTGTGATCACTTCTTCAGTGGCCAGGATAACTTTTGTAGTGGCTGAGATAACTTTCAAAATGGCTGTTGTCACTTCTTTAGTAGCCAAGAGCACTACTGTATACACTGAGATGAGTTTTAAAGTTGCTATGATCACTTCTTCAGTGGCCAAGATTATTTTGTAGTGGCTGAGATAACTTTTAAAGTCGCTGTGATCACTTCTTCGGTGGCTAAGATCACTTCTTCAGCGGCCAAGATAACTTTTATAGTCGCTGAGATAACTTTTAAAGTGGTTGTAATCACTTCTTCAGTGGACAAGATACCTTTTGTTGTTGCTGAGATAACTTTTAATGTTACTGCGACCACTTCTCCATTGGTCAATATAACTTTTTTGAAAAATAGCCCCAGAGAATATGAAAGTAATGAGAAACATTTATACCATATAAAGTTAACATGAGCGAGAAGTCCTGCTGGTATTCACTAACAAATGTTTAAACTGTTCAAATGGAGGGAGAAACTACAAACTTAACGCTTTGTTGTACATTTCGTATTTAACAGAGATAAAATATTATTTATCCACGCTAATACCCTTAATAGTGACTTTCAACTGATATCAAAGATGCTGGAACATTTTTTTTAATTTGGGTCCTCATTCGGCAAAAATGTGAATCACATTCAATTTTCCCGAGCTGCAAGAAAAGTGCTCAAATTTTACATCCAACAAAAACAGTTTGTAATATGTTCAAATAGTTCATAATTTGTTTATTCTTAATGGGTTTATTTTAAGTCAGCGATAGTTCTAGAACATGTTTGAATTAAAACTAAATATTTATTATCTACAAAAATCAGCTGAGAAAAAAGTATTATGACTATTTACTGAACAAGTATGAAAATAGGTGAAATTAAGGGTTAAAGTACGAACTTAAAGCTCTCTTGTGTATTTGTCAATGATTAGACACAAAATATTTTACATCAATGTAAAAACCTGCTCCAGTAGATTTCCATTGATATAAAATATATTGATATTGCTCAAAATTTGACTACTCAGTGGGCAATAATGTGAGATACAGTCAATTTTCCCGAGTCTGAAGAAAAGCGAGCAAATTTTACGTCTAACCAAAAAAGTGAGTAATATGTTCACAAAACTCATTATTTTTTATTCCAAATCGGTTTATTTTAAGTCAACAATAATTCTAGAACATGTTTGAATCAAAACTAAACATCTA
Source organism: Flabesymbios commensalis (assembly GCA_964017125.1). Taxonomy (NCBI): domain Eukaryota; kingdom Metazoa; phylum Annelida; class Polychaeta; order Terebellida; family Flabelligeridae; genus Flabesymbios; species Flabesymbios commensalis. The sequence goes on from OZ024902.1 coordinate 19,084,937, forward strand.
TACCATACAAAAATCGGCTGAGAGAAAAATATTTTGATTATTTACTGAAAAAGTATCAACAATAGGTGAAATTACGTGTTAAAATACCAACCTAAGCTCTATTGTGCATCTGTCAATGATCGAACACAAACTATTTTACACCCATGTGGAGGCTTGTGCCAGTAGTTTTATAATGATATCAAATATATTGACATAACTCAAAATTTGACCACTAATTGGGCAAAACTGTGAGAAACATACAATTTCCCTGAGCCTAAAGAAAAGCGTGCACATTTCACGTCTAACCAAAAAGGCATGTAATATGTTCAGTAAGGGTTAAAATATCAACTTAAAGCTCTATGGTGCATTTTTCAATGGTCGGACACATAATATGTGAAAGCCTGTGTCTCAAGCGTTGCATTGAAATTAAATATATTGATATAGCTCAAAATTTGACTGCTCAGTGGGTGAAAATGGGTAATGCGCTCGATTTCTCAAAATCGGACCAGATCGCACTTAGGTCATGTATTTTTTTGGCCATATTTCAGTAAAGCAGCGGCAGTTACATGATCAACAGGTTGATTCTGGCCCCTAGGTAGTCCAGCTATGTGAAAATAATTGTGGCTTAAATTCCCCTTCCGGGTGACACCTTACCCCCAGCCACGTCTGGTCTAGATTGTGTCACTTTAACCAGAATCACATGATTTTTGCTAATTTCTCAGTCAACTCTGATTTTCTATAAATTTTACCAACATTATTTTCCAAAACAACCCTAAAAATTTCTTGAAATTACATGTAGTATTTTAAAAGTTATACAGTTAATTTGACATGTAGTAAATTTGTTGTAATCATGACGTCTGTCTATAAACCGCATGAAGGGCGGGGGCCCTGGGGTAGTGGTTAACACCGCTGCCTTTCACGCCAGAGTTCGGGGTTCGGTTCCCGGTCTCGGCGGTTTGAAAGAAACAAAATATGTTTCTTCCCCATTCACGTGTGAAAGTCAGTATTGTGGGGAGGCTCCGTGACCGAGAGGTAGCGTGCTCGGCCTCAGACCGCCAGGGCTCGAATTTCAAATCCTGTGTCTGGAGGGCAGTGTCATCTCAATCATCTCACCATCCTCAGGAGGTTCTCCTGGCCCAGTTTAGCCTATATGGACACAAAGGTGGCCTAAAGCTCGATTCATTTCATTTTTATAAACCGCATGAATCTCATAAAACTACAAGGAGTTCACCCTGTATGTCAAATGGTCTAACTTTTGAAATACTGACAATTCAGCGAAAATCATGTGGTCCTGATTAATCTGGCATTGTGTATCCTATAGTTAGCCAGCAAAAAGCCACTGTATGAAGATAATTGGGCTAACAGAACAAGAGATATACAGGTTATGTTTATTCCTTGCCGGAATCGATCTATGAATTTCAGCTAGGCCTATGTCTTGGCTCAAATCGCCAAAATTGCCAAAAAAAACAATAAAATAGGCGGCACCTACTCAATTTAAAGGGGATTGGTTCCTTTCAAATCGGCCCTAAGATACTCAGTGGCTATGCTGCGGCATGGTGATGTCAATCAAAGAAATGAAAAAGGAAAAATTGGTTCATTGTTACAGTAAACTTTATTGCGTAAAGCATATATATTGTGACGGACAAGCGACACGCTTCCCTCAGGAGGGCCGCCTCGCTGTACGGGTGAAAGCGGCGCCGGCCGGGGTTGAGCGGATTTGTTTGGAGGTGTGCGGGAAACGTTGCGTCGCCCGTCCACTTTTCCAGAAGGGGGGGGGGTTACGGCGACAGGCCGGGGTCGGGGTTGTGCTGGCGTCTCGGGGCTGGGCTGGTCAAACACCACCCCCGTGGCACGGGGGCGAGCCACTTCCCCGGCCATGTCATACTCGCCGCCTCTCTCTCCTCTCTCTACATCTACACTCTCCTCCTCTACTCTTCCTCATCCCCTATTCTTCATTGCCACTCTCTATTGTCATTATTCTCTTCTCCCTCACTTAGCTTACCGAAACCGACCACTACTCAAAGTGATTCATCACCTTCAAACCACTGTAGACCATCTGTTATTTAAACAAACACATAAAATCTCGGCAAAACGAAATTCCATCCCTTACTTAACTAGTGTTATCACCAGGGAAACAAGCGACACCCTGGGTAACACTTTATTATTCAACTCGAAACGATAGTAACATATTTATTACTTAGGGTGTCAATTAAATGAATTTACTTGAGAAACGTGCGATTCTCAATATATTTACACACCCACGACTTTAAAAAGACTGAACCAATTAAACTCATTTCACGTTCAGTCTCACATTCAACATTTTATTTCTTCATAATCATGCTACAAGGCAGTGTGACTATATATATCCCCCATTCCCCACATATCGTATTCCCAACTTCATAAAAATATCCTACTGAAAGTAATTTGACAAGCAAAACAATACTTGGAATAATATCATCAGTACCACATTAATCAAATCATTACATGTCTTATCAAGATACTCATCTCGATCAAAAAACGCTTGTCCTGACCATTTAGGACAACTGCTTTTTAGCATTGATTCATGCCACTTCTCCTCATGATCACGTGTCCTGACCATCGAGGACAATTGATCGGCATCAAACCCTGCCACTCTTCCCCACATCACCAAACCACCTCACCCACTAAAACCAAACAACCTCACATAATCCCGTGGTCATGTAGTTCTTGCCAATAACTATATAGTCTGTCTGGAAGAATTACGCAGAACCATCTTGGGAATTCGTGGCCCGAACCAGATAAACAGACATGTTAAATAACAAGTAACTATAATGCCACTTCACTCCACATAACCAAAATCTACAGAGTAATCAACCTCCCCTGTGGTCCCTTAATCCTGGTTAATAACTATAATAGTCCGCCTGGAAGAACCACTCTGAGCCATCATGGGAATTTGTGGTTGAACCAAGTAGCAGACGTGTTAAATAACCAGTAACTAATGCCACCACGGTAATATGCCAGGTTGGCACGCACCTATCCACATTGTCCACCGATTAACAACACTTGTTACAGAACATAAAATTAATAATAGTAAAACAGATATATATTATAAGGCAGATAAACAGTTAGTGTTTAAGCTAATAGATAATTCGCTGATCCAGGCTGGCTAGTGCAGAATGGTAATTAGTTCAATTTAATACAGCCTCGTTGGCTTGTGGAACCTAAGTATCACACTGATATCAGTTAATTACTTCACAGCCGTAGTCCCAAATACAGGTGTCCACTACTCACTACTGACAGGCAGATTTCCAGGACAAATTACTCATCACAACCTGTAATATTAGCTGTGGAACCTAGTTTTCAGCCTGACGGTAGCGAGATAAAGTACCTCGGAATGTGGTACCCATCCCATGTGGCACATACTACTAAGTATCAGTCCATCAATAATCCCTACTCATCTGGCCTAAAATACACTCTGCACTCTCTCAATTAGTTACATGATATCCCTACTACTAAACACCCTTTGTTACATACATATAAGAAAACACCCTCACGCGAGGTGTCGACCCGCCGTCGATCCAATGCCGGGCCAATCGTCGCAGACGCTGGCACAGCATTGGGACGAAAACGGCCCAATGCATCGTGACCGCCGAGTCACACACTCCATCGCATGATTTATAGCACACGTCTATTCAGACAAACCCCGTAACTTCCGCATGTGGCTTACATAACTACTCATATGACACAAACATACCTAAACTTCTCCAAACAACTGCTAACATTATATATTTTTCACCAATGGTGAGAGTTCACAGCGAATGTGACATGTGTAATAATACATTTTAATAGCAGTAAAAATGCGCGAAAACAGCGCTAATCATTGAATCCTGATACCAAAGTAAAACCAAGAAAGAAATAATTAGATAACCCAAATAAAACCAATAAACCCTGTTATGACGGCAACAACCGCTTCACACTTATTATATATGATCATCAGGAAAATCATTGTCGTCATTTATACTCAGTAAGGTTCCCACAAAAGAAAATGTGTATCCAACCCAGAAATGAGCTATACATGTTGATAATAAACACTCCAATAGCGTGACAGGCTAAAAGAATGATTATTATCACATTCTACACACAATTAGTTCCTGAACCAAAGTTGACAGTCATGAATAAAGTGAAATAAACTGGTACTATACATTATGATAATAGTTACTCTAATAATGTAAATGATCAAAAGAGTAAGTATCACCACATTTTATATATAACTCAGTTCACAACGAAAATAAACATTAATATAAAATATTCCCCAAAAAGAATGCGATGTGACTACTGTATGCCCGAATGGTCGTAAGCCCAGGGTTGAGTATCAGTATCAGAAGCTGGCCCGCTCCTGACAGGTGACCCGTGTACAGAGCGTGGCAGCTACTGCTATTGTTTTAATACACCCTCCTCACCACCCTGTTCCTTACCCATAGCTCAATCCCGTGGTAAAAGTTATTATACATATTGTTATTTATAGCCCTTTCTTAAAATATACTTTTAACTGGTGTAGAAGACCAATTCTCACCTCTGCGAATTAGATGGTGGTAGGATAAGTGTTGCGTGAACGCGTCGTCACAAGACGTCCAAGGCGTCACAACGTCACAGACTTCACGGACTTCACAGACTTCGCAGCGTCACACTTCGCAACTTGAGGTCTCAAGCTCCACTTCGTCACACTTCACAAAGTAAACTTCACAGCATCACACTTCACAAAGTAGACTTCACAGCATCACACTTCACAAAGTAACATCACAGCGTCACACTTCACAGAGATCGGGGGGCAGGTAGGCATTCAACAGAACATCACAGGCTAGACGTGTCCAGGCGACTAGCCCCGAGTCTCCACGTTACACCAGGTTTTATAACCTCCCTAATCCGGATCTTATTTGCCCTCCTCCCCCAGGTCGGGATCAGAGTCCGCGAAAATAGTCCCACTCCCACCTCCACCAAAACTCCCAGAAAACATTTAAAGACATTCTTATAAAAATATATGTTTGAAACCTTAAGATATAAACAACACAAAATTGATACAAAACTCTATCCTGACATTAGAACAGTTTTTGTGAACCTGAGATGGACAGAATATTCCTTGGTGTATGAATACTATGTGCACGGGTCGTATAGGTATACCCACAAATCTTAATCTAAAGAAAATAATATAACACCAGACTCAACAAGGATGAGATTGGGTTGACATTATCTCTTTCAGAATACCAACATCGTCTGTATAATTTTGAAAGTTAGATAAAACTTCTCAGTATTTTAAACACAAAGTTTCAAGGCTATGTTGACTACTGGGTGAAAAGAGGTCACCATCCGTGCGCACCGATGCCCCCCCCCCCCCCCCCACACTCCTAGCATCTCACGTTGCATAAGTCGTAATAAACATAGCCTCTAACTCGACAAATAACAAATAAAGATAATTTCAACACCGCCTTAACATCAGAAAACTGGTCTTGACAATACCCTCCTTCGTTATAAATACATGTCCAAAACCCAGAGAATAAATACAAGAGATTTAAAAAATGGTAAAATATCGACAATTAGAGGCTATCCCCGTAACCAGCCAGATATATTCGTGATTCAGGTTATCGCCTCCAGAAGGGGGGTTCCCCTGCCAGGCGCGACAACAAGACAAACACACCCGCCATTATGACCCAGAAACAAATTCAGATACAAGAACAATATATATATGCGGCCGATATGCATTACTCCCACACTTACCCAGTTATGAATAATTTTATTTATTAAATTTCCAATCATAATTTTTTATCGTCTTAGCCGAATATTTAAAAATAGATTTAAGTATTGTTTTCAAGGTCTTACAGTTGGGAGAAATACATTTGGGTAGCTCAGTAAGCAGATAGATACTCTGACGACATAGGAACGGTCCTATGGCCCTGTCCTCTTCGTCAAAATATTTTGAGTTTCCCACCCCAAAATGATCCAGAATGACCTATCATTTAAAAACGTATTGACCCTAAATGTGTATGTGTCTCGGGTAGAATGATCAATATTTTTAATCGGTGGACCAAATATGAAGAAAATTGGTCTATACTACCAGTATAGCGGATATACAGGTTATGTCAGGGCTTTCCTCATAGCGTGGATCCGCGGTGTCACGCCGAGCTGTTTTATCCCAGCGCCGCGCTGATAAATGGTGAAAACAAAATATATAAACCTTGAAAATGTGCTCCATATTCTGCTAGAATGAACCATTTCAAGACTTAATTAACTTTCAATGGATCATGCACCCGGACCCCCTCCCCCCCCTTAACCGCGCATCTCTGGCGCACGCGCTTCGGGCATCACTGGTTCACAACACCGACAGCGCACTTTTCAAAAATTCCCCCGCTCCATTTTTTTCTGGGGAAAACCCTATTTTAGTGAACCGTGCTAGATGGCTAGACCATTACTATGAAACAAAATGTGAGTTTTCAGGGGAAGATGCACCCTGGAATTTTTTTAGCTCTATTGAATTCAAAATGGCTGACAATCGGCATTATTTACCTCGATATGCCTGATATCAGATAAACCGTGCTAGATAGTTGGACTATTACTATAAAACAAAATGTGACGTTTCAGGAGAGGATGCATTTTGAAAAAAATTCGACTCGATCAAATTCGAAAAGGCCGCCTATCGGCCATTATTTACTTTCACACGGCCGATATTTGGTAAACCGCGCTAGTATAAAACTAAATGTGAGGTTTCGGGCGAGGATTTACCCTGGAAATTTTAAACTCTATTGTATTCAAAATGGCCGACAATCGGCCAATATTCACCTCGACAGGCCTGATATCGGGTATACCGTGCTAGATAGCTAGACCATTACTATAAAATAAAATGAGACGTTTCAGGAGAGGATGCATCCCGAAAGATTTCGACTCGATCAAATGCGAAATGGTCGCCTATCGGACGAACTTCCCGATTTTCTTATTTTGGACATGCATGTTCGAAATAAGAAATCGGGAATTTAATCTGTATATCTCGCTTAGCTGGTAAATGTGCAAGACAAAAATTAAAAAAAAATTGTGCTGTTCACATCATGTGGCCATATTAAAAAGATAAATTAAAAATACTGATTTTTTGATGATTTTAGCTTGATTGTGTCGCTTAATAGCCAGTTCTTGAACAAGTTCAATAATGGCGCTGCACTCTCTTGTTTTACATATTATATAGGATATATAACTATAATATATACTGACCTAGATATAGAAAAATATTTTTTTTGGATTTACAATATATACCTTTAGGATCACTTGCTTGGCCATCTTTAATCTTATCGTGCTTCTGACAACACAGCATTCTTCGCAGTCGTTTTAATTAGACATTAGTGGTATTTTTGTTTGAAAAAACCACAGATTGGATTATATGGCATAATAAACTGAACCTAACCATTGAATGTTTGCTGTGATCCTGCTAAATGTCAGCTATGGTAATGGCTCTTTCACCTCCAAATATAGCTGGAATCTATACGCTGATATCTCTCATAGGCTGTGATGAATTAAAAGTCTCCCTTTTATTCGTTATTGTGCATCATTTATGGATTAAAAAAACAAGATATAAAATCCAGTAATTTTATGGATAGGATGGACATTATGCATCTGGTTACATTATGACGTTATACTGTCTGATTTATCGCCCATAAGATTATATTACCGTCATTTAGTCATTTTTGACATCCACGGTTAATCGATCAACGGGGATTGCGGCATCTGAATTTAATCATTTTTTGCAAATACCATACACGTCGACAATTTTTTTTCCAATCTAAACACAAGATAATTTATTCATTTTCTACTTTCGAATGAGCTGATAACACACTATTATTTCTAGTATATTTTGATGTGTGATTCATAATTCCCATTACCATATTAGAGCAGGTGAATTGTGTAATAGCATACAAAATATATCTGAAAAAAATATTATTATAAGTTGTATGTTTTAAATGGGCATACAAACTGTCAGTAATGATATGCTATGGTTGTTGTCCATGGTCCAAATCTTATTTATTTTGTTGATTATGCAAATACGTTCGATAGTGTAAATAGAGGATTGTTTGGCAGAAACTTCTCGCATGTCAAGTTAATGGTAAAATGTTTAGAGTGAAAAATAACCTATATCTAAAGGCAACGGCGTCTGTTTCAAGTTATGAATCAGTTTAGACATTATTACCATGTCAAGTAGGGGGCCAGACAAGGGGAAAATCTTTCCCCGCTGTTATTTTCGATTAATCTCTCTGACCTGAACGATTTTTATCAAGGAAGTGTGACGGCTTAAACTTGATACAGAATCTAGCAACGGAGTTTGTTGCCGACACTGAAGTTGTAGTGTTTTTAAAACTTCGCCTGCTATTGTACGCTGATGACACAGTGATTATAGTAGAAACCCCTAACGATCTGAAAATATCACTTAACATGACAGAATATTGCAAAGTCTGGAAACTGTCTATAAATGTTACAAAAACTCATGTAATGACCCTTTCAAGCGCTAAAATGAGAAACAAAAATGTATTTTATTTTGAAGATATATAATTAGTGAATACCGACAGTTATACATATCTGGGAATTATATTCAATTATAATGGTAGCTAAGCAGGATATTTTATTGAGAGGGAAACGGGCAATGTTTGCCCTCATAACAAAATTTAGGAAGCTTCACCTCACTATAGACAGTGGTTACTCCAGTAGTTTTATATGAAAGTGAAGTCTGGTGTTATGGAGGGTGTGAAATTTTAAATAAACTTCATTTACAATTTTGAACAATTATTTCATGTTTGAAAAAGTCAACGTGAAATGTTATAGTTTATGGAGAATTAGGAAGATATTCATTATTAATAGCAGCAAAAATGTCAATTCTGTTAATTTAATTTAAAGTTAATTTACCCTTCAAAAATTACATAACTGAACTTCCTGATTACCTCAAATTTACTTATTCTAGATTTAACAACAAATCTGAAATTAACAACAGCCAGGGACAGGTCATCAGAATGCAGGTTATGAGACTTTGTAGACAAGGATAACAAAATTCTGAGAAAGTGAAATGAATATTTTGCTGAGTAAGGATGTAAAAGAATAAGGTAGGCCTATTGCAGACAGGCAGTGAAATAAATAATTCGTCCAGTTCTAAAAACGCCAGCCTCGCTCCCCCTATTAGTTGAATGGCAGCCCTCAAAAGTTTAGTGGGAATCAGCTAATGTGAGTCTATACCTCTGGCTTAGCATTATGACCAGACTTTTTGCTCTGATCATTGGCCAATTTTTTGTTGTATAAATTTTCCGTCAGAACTGTTGTTGTATCCATTTGAAGTTTTGATGAAACAGATTCATAGTGAGGGCTGGACGAGTGAATATTTTTTTCCGTTTGGAGAACACAGTTGTCGTCAGTATATTCCTAACCCACTTCATTCCTGCGCCTTTGTTTAGTGTTGTGCGATCAATTAAACGGGTTATTTTACATCTGTATTCAATATTAACAAAATCTAGTCTAGTTTTTTTTTATGTTCATGTTTATTTTTAGTTACACATTATTGGAAAACTCTGTCAAAATTTGGGGACGCTGATTGGAAAGAAAGAAAATCCAATTTTTTCCGATTATGAATAATTCGAATTGTTTGTTTATTATGCTGTCTATATCGCCTTTATGATATTTTTAAAACTGTAATTGACATATAATCATGGTAATATGTGAACAGATATATTAAATCATCTACTTTCTGGGTTTGTAAGATTTAAATTTTCCCACCTCACTGTTGATGAGTATGTACAACTGATAGTATACACCCTTATGTAATTTCGAGAGATATTTTACGTAATTCTTGCCAACATGTTTCTTCTTGTGGTTTATTGTGTCAAAAAGAGAAAAAATATCTTGGCTTTTTTGGCGGCTATCTTGGGCCATTGGCGGCTCAGAATCCGAAATGGCCGTTGAGCGACGTTGATTTAGGGGGTATGCGTAAGCGTCTCTCATTGATTTTCTGATTCACCGATCAACACATGCAATATACCATGCCATGTAACAAATAATTAAATTCCCGTTCTTATAATACTTTACCCATTGTAGTAGGGTCAAAATGAAATGAATCGGGCTTTGGGCCACCTTTCTGCACATATAGGCTAAACTGGGCCAGGAGAACCTCCTGAGGATTGTGAGATGATTGAGATGACACTGTCCTCCAGACACATGATTCAAAATTCGAGCCCTGGCGGTCTGAGGCCGAGCACGCTACCTCTCGGTCACGGAGGCTCCCCACAATACTGACTTTCACACGTGGATGGGGAAGAAACAGTTTTGTTTCTTTCAAACCGCCGAGACCGGGAACCGAACCCCGAACTCTGGCGTGAAAGGCAGCGGTGCTAACCACTACTCTAGGGCCCCCGCCCTGTAGTAGGGTAGATAGTCTTAGTCTCACCAGGCAAATGTTTTTGGTCGAGGCTCGTTTGGTGATGGGCCAACGTCGTAAACGGTGGGCCAGCATCGAGCCGCCTTTGGCTGCATACATGTAGCTCGTGTTTGTCGGGCGCACTGTCACCAACACCCGCACATAAACTATGTTTTCAGAGTGACTTGTAAGCCATTTTGGGCTAGGCATTTTACTTTGCATATCACTAAAATCAATAAACACACATATCTGTGTTCAATATTAATTGGGCGGAGGCTATTGACAGGGTGACCCTGTCAATAATGCCCCTTCGACTACTGTTGACAGGGTGACCCTTTCAATAGTGCATTTAGAACTACTGCTGACAGCGTAACTCTGTCAATAATTACCATATAATACACCATTGACAGGTTCACCTTGTCAACACTGTATTAACAAACACTGCTGACAGGGTCACCCTGTCAGTAGTGATCATTTGTGACCCGTCACGCGAAAAGGGCCATAAAGGCAAAATTTTTAAAATTAGTCCAGAGGCTTAGCAAAAAATCGTGCACTTTGTGATACAAGTATGAAATTTCGCACACAGCTAGTATAACCAGCAATGACCTATTTTAGGGTGGGACCCCAACCAGATTTGACCTGTGGCGGCGGTAGCGGCCATTTTTCAAAATGGCCGCCGCATCAATTATCACAGTGTCCTATATAGCTTACTATTGTAGATAGAAACATGATTTTGGTGTCTATATCTATGTTTGCGGGCCTATGGATTTCAAATATTGTATCACTCTCAACTTGGCATATTTTGGTCCCTCTTTTTTCTACAAAATTACTATTTCAGGCTTAAAATAGGTATTTGTATAAGTATAAATGTTTGAAAATCAACGTATCTTAGTTCATCTTTGTATAATTGGCATTTTCTGATATAATTACGCTATTTGGTACACGCCTAGTATGAGCACCAATGACTTATTTTAAAGTAGGACCCCAACCAGATTCAACCTGTGGCGGCGGGAGCGACTATTTTTCAAAATGGCCGCCTTACCAATTTTCGGGGTGTAGTATATCGCTTACTATTGAAGATAGAAACACGATTTTTGTGTCTATACCTATGTTTGTCGGCTCAAGGATTTCAAATATTGTATCGCTTTGAACTTAGCATGTTTTGGTCATGTATTTTTCTGCAAAATTACTATTTTATGCTTAAAATAGGTATTTTTATAAGTATAAATGTTTATAAATCAACGTCTCTTAGTTCATATATTTAGAATTGGCATTTTGCGATATAAGTACGCTATTTGGTACATACCTAGTATAAGCACAAATGACTTATTTTAAAGTAGGACCCTAGCCAGATTCTATCGGTTGGCAGAGTCATCCATTGTATTTGCAACTGTGTACTTTCCGAGTCCCAGCCAAAGTAATGTATTTCGTGGTAGATTGTTCTCATATATGACCTGCAATGTATCCTAACTTCAACACATGCTGTGCTAGAGCATCTCTTGTTGAGTGAACAACATCTGTTTTTCATAATTCACACTGCTTTCACAGCTCGTACATAATTTTCATAAGTGTCTCAATAGTGGGAAGAACATTCATTACATCATCTATTAGTCTAGGTCCTGACAAGGTTTTGTATGCCCTTTATTTAGGAGAGGCTAACTCAACTGTTTTAGACTAATTCGACCCCAAGGAACAACATGGGATGTATGCCAAATTCTCTATCCGGGACGAAAAGTCTGAAAAATGCCCTCGCTTTTCGAAAAATGTGTATTATTTATTGCGAATGCTGATTTTACATATTCAACTATATATTCTTATTTTTTCTTAGATTTCTTTTGAATTTTTCATGTATTTTGTGTATGAAAATAATCTTCCCATATTGTAGTATCCCGCAAATAATCGCCACTCTCTGCGGTTTGGTGCGTCGAGTTTAGTCGCCAGTCAGCTCTCACAACATCTGACAATTTTAACCATATATCCTGGTCTGTGGATGGTCAAACCATCTAAAGACTCCCCCCCCCCCCCCCTATAGCCGTGCACTGCAGATGCATGTTAACTGATGAGTCTGTAGCATATTAGTCTGGGCTCTAAGTTTAGTTGAGTTCATACTGCTTGAATCAGCCCCGATCTGAGAATAGAGTGCTGTAAGACAGAAACTATATCAATTTCATCAAAGATTCGTTTAGTTTATGTAGTAACCATAGATATCAATGTAACAACAAAGTCATAAAATGTCTTTTAATTTGGATGCATGTTCAGAGCACTTTTCCGCACAAAGTCGATGAGAATTGTGATTTGCATTGTTGCATATTGCATTAAAAACTTTTTTTTTTTAATTTAGCGCGATCAGTCTCACTTTCCTTCATGTAGCCCAACAACTGATCTATTTTCAAGTGTGTTAACATCTATACAGTGTAAGAACTCTTTTACAGGATTAATTTTGTGCACCTTTAAAAAAGACATCATAGTCACAAATGTGTCATTACTGGGACTAAAGTCATGGTAAAGTGATGGATACAAAAATGCCCCACGCGTAGCTCATTTGTTAACTCTTTGATGATTGGATATGAATCAGAAAATTATTATCTAAAAAAAAAAAATGTGAAAAAAATTGTATTGAAATAACCATGCCTTGAACCTAAGTAGGCTCAAATGCATTGTGAAGATGATGTGAAGATGATGAATGGCATATAGGGAGCAGCTCTTATAAATGTTAGTGGTGGAACACTAGCTCTCACTCGAAAAAAAAGATGCAGTACTTAGCGCTGTGGCGAATCATTAAACTCCAAAAAAGATGAGATTGAAAGAGAACTATCACTTCAATCACCATTTCATTAATCCAAATAGTTGTGGCCATGATGTTTCGAAGGTATCCAATCAAAGCACATATTAAAATAATAACTTGATGAAGGTGTTGGCTTGTATGAAGGAAGATGAAGCTGATCGTATTAAATATTCGAGGATCGAATCATAAAAAATGATATCGATATACTCATTCACTTAAATCAAACTCATTGTCCATGAAAAAACACTTCAAGTCTGTTGTTCAAATCAGAGGTAATACAACGTTCGATATGTATTGACACCTGACATTCCAACATTGGTACAGAATTATATTGCCACCTCAGCGTTTGTCTTGGTTGACAAGACAAGTGTCAGGTCACAACCCAAGTTCAAACGTTTAAAGGTTTGTCCATAAATAAATCAGCAAGGGCCCGAAACATCTTTAAAAACCAACGCTATTGTCAGCGACTTTGTGGCCTGTGTTAGAAAATCACTGAAGCAGCTGAGTACACCTGCAAAGACGTTGATGTCCCATTGACATCTATGGTTACTATAAAAGTTGGACACAACTATGACTAAATCCTTATATTGTTTGACTTTTATACAGATGACATCAACAAGAGAGAGGGAAAGTCGTTCTGTAAAGAGTAATAATCAGATAATTCTCAGTGGCTTACTAACAATTACAATGCTGCGCAAGAGATATCACTACAGGCATGTGAACTGTACGACATATATGTGTGGAGAATGTCATGGGTCGTGTCAGATGAACATGCTTTGCTATGCTTGTAGTAACTACACACATTGTAAACTTATGCATGCCTAATGCAGTAGGCAAACGCAGAGATGATAACTACTGTTGATCTGACCAGAACGTAACACGACAATCCATGATTGGATTGGGGCAGTAATGGATTGGTCGGTACAGGCAAAGGTCAGCCGAGCCATCAAGGCTGATGGACTGGCGACCGTCGCCAGGAAATGTATGTTAACTCAATGTGCCGATTATGATCATGTATGATTAGATGTTAAATCAATGTTGTGATTATGATGATGTAAAGTGCATATAAGTGTCGGACGTCGTCGAGGAGAGTAATGCGGGCTTGGTACGAGGTTGAGGCAGGCCAGAGTGCTGTCGCAGGCACGATGGTGCACGCTCTGGTTTAGAGCCAAGTGGTTTTATGTTCTCTGCCACGTTGGGTAGAGTCAACTGACTATGTAATTGTATCTGTATATTAAATGTGGTCCACACAGTGAGGAGAAATAAACACGACGTTTTTCTAGAGAAGGACTTTGTTGAATGAGCCTGGAGTCTAAGATTGAAAACCAACCCTTCGCCGTCCGCCGTGTCATGTTGGCGTCGGGATGGCGTCAAGGGTTGACGTCTCTTTTCATTGGCGAGCTTGCCAGGATATCTGTGTGAACGACTTGACGTCAATATTTGACGTCTTAAGGGAGAGAAGACAGTGACAGAGAGGACAGTTTTTGTTTGGGCTGCTGATGTTACTGGCACTATGTTATAGTCGCGTCAGCGCCGGTGTTAGCTGGGCCAGCAGGACAGTGATATGGCTTGTGACATTGATCTAGTTTGGCAGCGCTTCAGTGACAGCGGTGGCAGAAGGAAATTCGGACAATGTTAAAACCTGTAGGAGGACTGGAGTGGTGGACGGATAACGTCTGCTGCTGACGATGGTTGTGGACAATTTTTTATTCCCTGAAAGTTTCCTGAAATATTTTTCCTGCCAATGGTTACAAGGTATGTGACTTGAAATTTAAAATTGCTACTGAAGCCGTTGCTGGACCTTTAATTTAGAAGTGTAAACAGTGTTTATAAACAGTATTATGGCAACGTCCACAACAATTAAAATAAACAGTGTTATGGCAACGTCCACGTCAATTAAAGGGCGTCGCCCAGTGCCATGGAAAAAAGCAAAAACACGCAGGACAGTCTCAAATGCAGAGATCAATTTCAGAAGACATCTCTGCAACGTTGCCGATGATGACAGCCCAGTGGAGAGCAGAAGTGCTGATCAAAATCAAATTTTGATCGCGGTGGTTGCCAGGGAGCTGCATGGTGACAAGCTGACATTTTGGGTGTTGGACGGGCTCACCACACTCAAATACACTTACCCACACCTGTGTCGCAGCACAGTGAGAAGACTGATGGGGAAGTGCGCTGCTGAAGAATGCGTCATTGTTATCATAATAAGTGTCAGGTCGGGCAGTGAACGCCCTGTGGTCGACATGTAGTCGACGGCATTCACATTGGTCCGATAATGCATATGAGTCGGGCAGTGAACGCCCTGTGGTCGACCTGTAGTCGACGGCGTTCACATCGGTCCGATAATGCATAGGAGTCTGTTAAATGCTCCTCGGACTGGACATGATTAAAAACAGTGATTAGCACATTATCTAAGTGAGTCGGATAAATGCCGACTTGTTTTCGGAAAAAGGTATGTGAAATTTTTGTGCTACACCTGATAATAATTACACCCCCCACACCTCTCTAGTACGTCAGACCGCATATAACCGGATAACATGGTTCAATTTGCTCAGTAATATGTAGCGAAATGCTACATCATTCTGTTGAATTATTGATCAAAATTGGAAGTAATTAGTAAAACTGGTTTATATGTCATAATTAATGACAAAACGAAAATTTTGAATTTGGTAATGAGTGAGAATACGTTCACTGAATTGTTTTTCTATCAAATTGAACCCTTGGAAGGAATATGACGGTATTAAGAGGCAAAGTGTACAAGGTTGGGATTGAAAATAAATGTCAGAATTACCATTCATAATCATGATAATGTTTGGGAAAAAAGAATAAAGGAAATTGAGGCTACGATGGCCCTCCCCAGATTCTTCCCATAACATTAATGAAATGTGGTTGGTCGTTTAATAACCCTTGAATTCCTCAGGAGGCACTTAAGAGTAAGGTGTCATATTTATCTAAGATGCTTCTTATAGAAAATAATACAACTCATTAAAATGAGGATAATTCTCATTTGATGTGTTGCATTTGAAAATTTTCACAAAATTAGGTAATTTGTAATATATTCACTAGGAGGTGAGAATTGCGATAGCAGTTCATCACTCGCAGTGAATGGGGAGTAAATTAAATTACAGAGCAATTAAAGGGTTAGTAAATTCTGATGGACGCGAAGCCAGTGTCCCCAGTACAATGTGATACTGACGGGTATCGTGGGTAATGTGACTGCTCATGGTGAGAGCTCACCGGTTAATCAGAGTATGTTCGCCAAAGAGAGTGTACATAATTTTTGGCTCAACTGATCTGATTGCTACCAGCGTGAGGTGCGCAACTCTGGAGTTTGGAATAATTCTCAGTGGAGATATTGTTGTCCAGACGACGCTGCGGGTGAAGCAGGAATTTTAGCGAGTGGATCTGTTATAACCTGGTCTCGCATGGTATCAACATGTATTGTGATAACCGAGTGATAGCAGACCTAACAAAGGTGTTCACAGTCTACGGAATCGCTAGTAAATATTATGTGTATAATGTATCAGTACGGAACCGGTCCCACGTAAGTGACTGGGGACAAGTACAGAACCCCCAAAGCTGTTGCGGTGTCAGACGCGCAGCAGATGACATCAACAAGAGAGAGGGAAAGTCGTTCTGTAAAGAGTAATAATCAGATAATTCTCAGTGGCTTACTAACAATTACAATGCTGCGCAAGAGATATCACTACAGGCATGTGAACTGTACGACATATATGTGTGGAGAATGTCATGGGTCGTGTCAGATGAACATGCTTTGCTATGCTTGTAGTAACTACACACATTGTAAACTTATGCATGCCTAATGCAGTAGGCAAACGCAGAGATGATAACTACTGTTGATCTGACCAGAACGTAACACGACAATCCATGATTGGATTGGGGCAGTAATGGATTGGTCGGTACAGGCAAAGGTCAGCCGAGCCATCAAGGCTGATGGACTGGCGACCGTCGCCAGGAAATGTATGTTAACTCAATGTGCCGATTATGATCATGTATGATTAGATGTTAAATCAATGTTGTGATTATGATGATGTAAAGTGCATATAAGTGTCGGACGTCGTCGAGGAGAGTAATGCGGGCTTGGTACGAGGTTGAGGCAGGCCAGAGTGCTGTCGCAGGCACGATGGTGCACGCTCTGGTTTAGAGCCAAGTGGTTTTATGTTCTCTGCCACGTTGGGTAGAGTCAACTGACTATGTAATTGTATCTGTATATTAAATGTGGTCCACACAGTGAGGAGAAATAAACACGACGTTTTTCTAGAGAAGGACTTTGTTGAATGAGCCTGGAGTCTAAGATTGAAAACCAACCCTTCGCCGTCCGCCGTGTCATGTTGGCGTCGGGATGGCGTCAAGGGTTGACGTCTCTTTTCATTGGCGAGCTTGCCAGGATATCTGTGTGAACGACTTGACGTCAATATTTGACGTCTTAAGGGAGAGAAGACAGTGACAGAGAGGACAGTTTTTGTTTGGGCTGCTGATGTTACTGGCACTATGTTATAGTCGCGTCAGCGCCGGTGTTAGCTGGGCCAGCAGGACAGTGATATGGCTTGTGACATTGATCTAGTTTGGCAGCGCTTCAGTGACAGCGGTGGCAGAAGGAAATTCGGACAATGTTAAAACCTGTAGGAGGACTGGAGTGGTGGACGGATAACGTCTGCTGCTGACGATGGTTGTGGACAATTTTTTATTCCCTGAAAGTTTCCTGAAATATTTTTCCTGCCAATGGTTACAAGGTATGTGACTTGAAATTTAAAATTGCTACTGAAGCCGTTGCTGGACCTTTAATTTAGAAGTGTAAACAGTGTTTATAAACAGTATTATGGCAACGTCCACAACAATTAAAATAAACAGTGTTATGGCAACGTCCACGTCAATTAAAGGGCGTCGCCCAGTGCCATGGAAAAAAGCAAAAACACGCAGGACAGTCTCAAATGCAGAGATCAATTTCAGAAGACATCTCTGCAACGTTGCCGATGATGACAGCCCAGTGGAGAGCAGAAGTGCTGATCAAAATCAAATTTTGATCGCGGTGGTTGCCAGGGAGCTGCATGGTGACAAGCTGACATTTTGGGTGTTGGACGGGCTCACCACACTCAAATACACTTACCCACACCTGTGTCGCAGCACAGTGAGAAGACTGATGGGGAAGTGCGCTGCTGAAGAATGCGTCATTGTTATCATAATAAGTGTCAGGTCGGGCAGTGAACGCCCTGTGGTCGACATGTAGTCGACGGCATTCACATTGGTCCGATAATGCATATGAGTCGGGCAGTGAACGCCCTGTGGTCGACCTGTAGTCGACGGCGTTCACATCGGTCCGATAATGCATAGGAGTCTGTTAAATGCTCCTCGGACTGGACATGATTAAAAACAGTGATTAGCACATTATCTAAGTGAGTCGGATAAATGCCGACTTGTTTTCGGAAAAAGGTATGTGAAATTTTTGTGCTACACCTGATAATAATTACACCCCCCACACCTCTCTAGTACGTCAGACCGCATATAACCGGATAACATGGTTCAATTTGCTCAGTAATATGTAGCGAAATGCTACATCATTCTGTTGAATTATTGATCAAAATTGGAAGTAATTAGTAAGACTGGTTTATATGTCATAATTAATGACAAAACGAAAATTTTGAATTTGGTAATGAGTGAGAATACGTTCACTGAATTGTTTTTCTATCAAATTGAACCCTTGGAAGGAATATGACGGTATTAAGAGGCAAAGTGTACAAGGTTGGGATTGAAAATAAATGTCAGAATTACCATTCATAATCATGATAATGTTTGGGAAAAAAGAATAAAGGAAATTGAGGCTACGATGGCCCTCCCCAGATTCTTCCCATAACATTAATGAAATGTGGTTGGTCGTTTAATAACCCTTGAATTCCTCAGGAGGCACTTAAGAGTAAGGTGTCATATTTATCTAAGATGCTTCTTATAGAAAATAATACAACTCATTAAAATGAGGATAATTCTCATTTGATGTGTTGCATTTGAAAATTTTCACAAAATTAGGTAATTTGTAATATATTCACTAGGAGGTGAGAATTGCGATAGCAGTTCATCACTCGCAGTGAATGGGGAGTAAGTTAAATTACAGAGCAATTAAAGGGTTAGTAAATTCTGATGGACGCGAAGCCAGTGTCCCCAGTACAATGTGATACTGACGGGTATCGTGGGTAATGTGACTGCTCATGGTGAGAGCTCACCGGTTAATCAGAGTATGTTCGCCAAAGAGAGTGTACATAATTTTTGGCTCAACTGATCTGATTGCTACCAGCGCGAGGTGCGCAACTCTGGAGTTTGGAATAATTCTCAGTGGAGATATTGTTGTCCAGACGACGCTGCGGGTGAAGCAGGAATTTTAGCGAGTGGATCTGTTATAACCTGGTCTCGCATGGTATCAACATGTATTGTGATAACCGAGTGATAGCAGACCTAACAAAGGTGTTCACAGTCTACGGAATCGCTAGTAAATATTATGTGTATAATGTATCAGTACGGAACCGGTCCCACGTAAGTGACTGGGGACAAGTACAGAACCCCCAAAGCTGTTGCGGTGTCAGACGCGCAGCGTGGGGCAGGTTCGAACCCCACACATTAACAGTCAATGAGCTGAGGGCTGGGTTCGAGTATGTCATAGCATATGTGGCAAAATGACGCCTTCTCTGAAACCAACACATTTGTGTTAAACGGTGACATCACCTAACGACGGAATCAGTTAGTTGTTATAACGCTGCCCTTGTGACCGAGGTTTCTGCAGAGAGGTCGCCCTATGCCATGTGTCCATGTCATTGGTATATAAATGACGTGGGATTTTATGACATTGTTGTGGTTATCCACAAGACATTGTTAAATTATATTATGTATATATCGAGAATTGCTGCTGAACGTTGCCTGCAGGCATGCGAATGGACACTGGGGTGGTGTACCATCTGCAGGTCAACAGGGACAGCACTAGCTATTCTTAATAATCATTGATTGCATGCATTAATTAAACTATGTATTATTGTGAAACAAGAGCTCTTACAAACACGCCTCGAGCACCCGGACTGACAAGCATTACCCCAAATTGAGGACAATTAATGCAAAATTAATAGCTCGGTGACCCAGCTGGACATTAGATACGTCCGGCCGGCGTCCTCGTTCCGCTGGGCATTGCCGTTGTCTTTGTTGTCGCCGGTGGCTCTAGTCATTAGTTGTGCGTTCTTGCTATGGTGGAGGTGCCATGCGTCAAAGTTGTGGAAGTTACGTAGTAAGCTTCAGTTGGAGGCGATAAAACTACAGCGGAAGATCGTTGGACCGCAGTAACGCGACCAGAGAGGACATGAGAACAAGTGTAGTGAGGACAATCACGTAATATTGTGCGATACTTATTTACGTAATGAATTATGGACATGTAGTCTAGTATTACCGACATGAACAATTACCGTTACCAAGAGTATTTAATCATGACTTATTCACATGTATATCATTGTTGTGATCTTCAGTGTTGTGCAAACGTGTTGTTACTTAAGGAATGTTAACCTTACTCACATAACGTGCACCACTGTTGTATGTACATGCATAATTTTATAAGTATTAGTTGGAGCTAAAAGAACATAAGCCGTTTTTTAACTTTGAGGGATAGGCCTATGTAAACTTATGCATGCCTAACGCAGTAGGCAAACGCAGAGATGATAACTACTGTTGATCTGACCAGAACGGAACACGACAATCCATGATGGGATTGGGGCAGTAATGGATTGGTCGGTACAGGCAAAGGTCAGCCTAGCCATCAAGGCTGATGGACTGGCGACCGTCACCAGGAAATGTATGTTAACTCAATGTGCCGATTATGATCATGTATGATTAGATGTTAAATCAATGTTGTGATTATGATGATGTAAAGTGCATATAAGTGACGGACGTCGTCAAGGAGAGTAATGCGGGCTTGGTACGAGGTTGAGGCGGGCCAGAGTGCTGTCACAGGCACGATGGTGCGCACTCTGGTTTAGAACCAAGTGGTTTTATGTTCTCTGCCACGTTGGGTAGAGTCAACTGACTATGTAATTGTATCTGTATATTATATGTGGTCCACACAGTGAGGAGAAATAAACACGACGTTTTTCTAGAGAAGGACTTTGTTGAATGAGCCTGGAGTCTCAGATTGAAAACCAACCCTTCGCCGTCCGCCGTGTCGTGTTGGCGTCGGGATGGCGTCAAGGGTTGATGTCTCTTTTCAACATGATGCAGCTGATGATGGGATAGTGCTCTGTGCGCATCATCATACAATTTGTATTTAGTTCACAGTGCAAGGTATACATCTGTTACTTCCCTATGTATAGGCGTATGTGTATGCTTAATGTACAGCATCGCTGTTTGTTAATTGGAGACGGATTGGATTCAAAGAGCTTTGGGTTGTACACAATTAAAAGAGAATTGTTACCAGTCTATGATATTCAGTAGGTTTACAGCATTGGGGATGAACTGTATGACACTGCAGAAATACATGACATATGTATAGAGCTGGGGGATGAGCTTACAAAATGTCTTACAGCACTCCAGTCTCACCGGGCTGATTCGACCAGTAAGATCTCAATTAAACTTAGAGCCTAGATTATTAGTCTACTGATTCGTCAGTGCACATACATTTGCAGTACATGGCGGCTGGGGGGGGGGGTGGGGCAGGTTTTAGGCCTAGATACTTTTGCTTGGGTTTGCTTGCAATCAATCGCCGCAAGGGTGTTATTAGTCCAGTGGATTTTGACTAAAGCGTGTTTCGCGGTATGGACGATGTTTTATGATTGATTCTGATACTATGGGGTGTCCCGAGCAGAAATCAGCCGGGTGCCACTTTGGCACCCTTGGGCGGAATTTTTAAGGGCAAAAACAAAATGGCCGCCAGATATTTCAAGGTCAAATATGTGTTTTTCAACAAATGAAGCCAGGAACAATTGTCATACCTCATTTTCATGTGATTTTGACTGGGCAATCCATTTCTTGTAATATTTTTACGAATAAGGTCATCTTCAAGGTCAAAACGTCAATTTCAAGGTCAAATAAGCCAAAATACTTTTTTTAACAAATAAAGCTGGGAACATGTGTAATACCTCTTTTTCGTTGGATTTTGTCTGAAAAATCCATTTATGTTATTATTTTGGTGATCCAAGGTCATCTTCAAGGCCGAAAGAGCATTGCCAAGGTCAAAAACAAAATGGCCGCCAGATATCTCGAGGTCAACTATGATTGCTCAACAAATGGAGCCAGGACCAAGTGTAATACCTCATTTTCGTGTAATTTTGACCGGGTAATCCATTTCTTGTATTATTTTCATGACTCAAGGTCATTTTCAAGGTCAAAAAGTCCATTTCAAGGTCAAATAAGCAAAATTATCATTTTCACAAATCAAGCTAGGAACATGTGTAATACCTCTTTTACATGTGATTTTGTCTGAAAAATCCATTTATGGTATTATTTTGTTGATCCAAGGTCATTTTCAAGGTCGAAAGGTCATTTCAAAGGTCAAAATGTAAAAATATGATCTTTTCGAAACAAAATAGGAAGAAGTGTAATACGTCTTTTTGACGTGATTTTTGACTGAATAATCTATTCTTGATAATATTTTGAGATCAAAATGTCAATTTCACGGTCAAGTAAAGGAGAATATAATTTTCAACAAATACAGCTAGAACATGTGTAAAAAACTTTTTTTTCGTTTGATTTTGAGCGAAAAATGTATTTTTCCTATTACTTTGGTGATTTAAAGTCATCCTCAAGGTCAAATATATGTTTCAGCGTATAAGCTAGAAATTGGAGCACGTATACTACCTTGTGTTGGGTTTTATTTTGACTGAATAATCTAATTCTGGAGGATTTAAATGACCAAACATGCTCAAGGTGAAGACATCGGCTCGAAGGCATTGAATGGCAATTAACAGAGATGTGTTAAAGAGTGATGGAGAAGTTCTAACGGTCGATGAGGAGGTATTAAAGGGCGATGAGAAGGCGATAAAGGACAATGAAAAGGCATTAAAGGGCGATGAGGAGGCACATTAAAGAGAAATGACGAGGCATTAATGGGCCACAAGAGGCGTTACAGAGCAACCGAGGGCCTTATAAGATGAGAGAGAGGCATTATGGGGCTATGGAGAGGCGCTAAAGGGAGACAATAATGTGTCTTCGTAGCTTTTAGTTTAATGCCTCTTCTTTGCAATTGAAGGCCTTTCTTTTGCCCTTTAACGACTCTTCTTCGCCCTGAACGTCCTTTTAGCTTAACGCCTCTTTATTGCAATTGAAGGCTTTTCTGTCGCCCTTCAATGCCTCTTCTTCACACTGAACGCTTCTCCATTGCTCTTTAATTTAACTCACCGTCATATCTTAACGCTTTACCATCAATCTTTAACGCCTCCCCATGGTCCTACGACGCCTCCCCATCGCCATTTATCGTCTCATATTGCCCTTCAATGCTTTTGGGTCTACCTTTATATTTCTTCTTCGTCCTTTAACGCTTTTCCGTCACCCTTTAACGCTTCTTCAGTGAAATTTAACGCCTCTTTATTGCCCTTTACTGCCATCACCATTTACCGCTTCTTCATCGCCCTTTAACCCTTTAGCATCACCATTTAACGCATCTGCAGCACCTTTTTAATGCCTCTCCATCAACCTATTAGTGCATCTCCATCAACCTTCAACACTTTTACTTGGTCTTTTAACGCCTTTCCGTCACTCTCTCCGTCATAATTTGATTTTTCTCAGTTGCCCTTTAGCGATTTCCCGTCATCTGTAATGCCTTCATTATCACCCTAAAACACATATCCATCATCCTTTAGCACCAACGCATCACCTGTCATTTAATGCTTCTTCGTCAACCTCCAACGCCGTTCAATATCCCTTTCATGCCACTCACCAACACACATCCAGTCACCCTTAGCGCCTCTTCGTTGTCCTTCAACGCCTCCTCATTGCCCATTAACGCCTTCCCATCGCCATTTAACGCATCTGCAGCGCCTGTTAGCGTCTCCCCATCACCCTTTAATGCATCTCCATCAACCTTTATTACTTTTCCATTGCCCTTTGACGTCTCAGTCACCATTTAACGCTTCTGTTTCGCCCTTTAGCAATGCTCCGTTGTTTTTAACACTTTCTACTCACCCTCACACGCTTATCCAGCACACTTCAACTCCTCCAAATTGCCCTTCAGCGCTTTTCCATAGTTGTTTAACGTTTCATGGTCGCCCTTTAACGACTCCTCATCACCATTTACCACCTTCCCATCGCCATTTAACACTTTCCCATCACCATTTAATGCCTCACCATCGCCCTTTAACACATTCGCATCGCCATTTAACGCATCGGCAGCGCCATCTTAAATGCATCTACATCACTTTTAACACTTTTTCGGCCTTTAACGCCTTTCCATCACTCTTTGACGTCTTTCCGTCACCATTTAACGCTTCTCCATTGCCCTTCAACGATCCTCTGTCATATTCAATGCTTTCTCATTGCACTTAAGACACCTATCCATCAACCATTAGCACCGCCCCATCACCCGTTAACGTACTTCCTTGTCACCGTTCCATAGCCCTTTCATGCCACCCCGCCACCTTTTAATGCATCTTGTCGCTCTTTAACGCCCCATTTTTGCCCCTTAACGCCTCATCGTTGCCACTCACCGCCTCTTCAATGCCTCCTCATTGCCCTTTAATGACTACTCATTTTGTTTTAACCCTTCTTACTCGCTCTTTAGCGCCTCTGGGGCGCCTTTTAGCAACTCGTCGACATTCTTTATTGCCTCCCCATTGTCTTTTACCGCTATTTGATGCCTCTCCGTGACCCTTTGATGCCTTCTAGTAGTCTGATCATTTTACTCTAATGATGTTTATTTATTAAAACCCAACTAGAATTAGATTATCCAGTTGAAGATACACCAAGACAATTTATTATGTGTGCTCCAATATGTTGAATACTACGTTAAAAGAATATTTGACCTTGATATTTACATTTGACCTAGAGGATCACCTCAAATAACCAATATCATACCAGAAAGATGTCCTAGCTTTATTTGTTGAAAATCATATTTCGCTTACCTGACCTTGAAATTGACACACTGACCTTGAAAATGACCTTTAATCATAAAAATAGTAGCAGAAATGGATTATTTTTCAAAATTACACTAAAAAGACGTACAACCCTTTTTGCTATTTATGTTTGTTAATTGAATTTTGATGACGTTGAATTGAAATTGACCTTGAAGATAATTGGATTTGTCAGTCAAAATCCCATAAAAAGAGGTATCACACACATTCCTAGCTTTATTTATTAAAAATGATATTTTCTCTTACATCACCATGAAATTGACCCCATTGACATTGAAGATGACCTTGAATAATCAAAATAATATCAGATATGGAATGCCCAGTCTTTTCATAATAATTATTGCCCTCCATGTGGACCTTTACGTCGAACTTCTACATTTATTTAGAGATAAAACAAGCATAATTTTGGTTATGTAATCACAGCAAATCAGGAGTTTTTGAAATTGACAGCTTAAATGTTGATGGCTATCACTTTCCTGTACTGGCAGTAAATGTGTTGTATGAATGAATCTCCATGGGGTATGGAGATTCGTTGCTGTATGTACCCCTAACATAAGTGAGGGAGCAACCAATAAAAACCCTATCACTGAATAATCATGCCTCGCAATCACTGGATATGCCTGGATATCTAAAACAAATTGTGATATAGTGTGATTATCTGATTTAAAAAAATTCCTTATCTCACATCATCATGTACCTCATAATAACTTTTGATGCGAAAAAAACGTGTTTTTCGCAAAAAAGTCAAAAATTATTTTCATACACAAAATATATGAAAAATCTAAAAATATTCAATAAACTGTGAAACATGGATATTCTGGATAACTTAAGTGTCACAAGATATAAGCTGCATGATAAGATTATAATAAATAGCTGAATAAGTGAAATCTGAATTCGCGATAAAAAAATTGTTTTTTTGCAAAAAAGTCCAAATAATACACGAAAAAATAGAATTAAAAGCTAAAAATATTCTAGAAATTGACAAACATGTCCATTTTGCATAATTCAAATGTCTCAGAACATAACCTGCATATTAAACTAAGAATTTATAGCTAAAAATGTAAAATCGACATTCGCGATGAAAAATTTGCTGTTTTCGAAAAGCGATGGCATTTTTCAGACTTTTCGTCCCGGATACATAATTTGGCATACATCCCATGTTGTTCCTTGGGGTCGAATTAGTGTAAAACAGTTGAGTTAGCCTTTCCTAAATAAAGTGCATACACAACTTCCTCAGGACCTCCACTATACAAAGCAGGTGTAGAATTTTCAAAGTCTTCCCATGCAGACCAGTTCGTACGCTTTCCTCTCCGACCAAATGAAGATGTCACATCACAGCCTGTGAGGGCATGGAAAGCATGTGAGGGCATGAGCTGTTGCATCAATGTATCGGAATGTATTTCTTATTGCAGAGGCTAGCCATAAACGCTCACAAACAAATTTTAGATTCATAGTTGGGCTGATTACCACAACATCTGTATCCACAGTTCTCAGTATAATTTTTTCTTTTAATCTTGTCGTGGCGTATATAAAACGCAAGCTGTCACCTTATGCGCCCTAGCTGTCTTCTTGACATGTGAAGCTTTGAGAAAACTTTCTGCTGTACCAGGTGTGGCAATGTTGGCCTGTGATATAGCAGATGTCCAGCCGCTCCCATTAAGCAAATCTCCAATACATTTCTGTAAAGTCATCTTAATGTGAGGGTCGCCAACATCACCACATAAGAATCTCACCCATGTGTCTCTGACCAAGTCCACTGTTTTTGGCAATCTTATAAAGTGGTTGGTCACATGATGTAACAGGTGTCATGGTTGACGATATTGCCAGCATTCCTTAAGTCCATTTAAATGATTTATTATGGCTACAGAGTTTTAGTCATTTGGAAATAATGGAAGCAGAACACTAATGGACGTTTTCCTAGTATCACCAATTCCATTGCCATGCTATACTGCCCATGATACATGGTCCACCTACCTCGTGTGCATCTTTGTTGTTAATTGGCCGACTAATAAATCACATACATGTTGACACCATATTTTTTTTATAAGATCAAGAGTGAACTCCGGCTTAGTGAGGTTTGCTAGTTTGGGAATGTGTAGATTCTTGCTTGCCACCACAAATGGTACTGATGTATAAAAGCTTGGTAGTTTGGAAATTCGGCGGTTGGATAACGTTTTTGCTCAATACCCATGTTTTCCTTATCTGGATGGTTAAAAATTGATATGCCAGTATCATGGAAAGAAGTTTTAGCGGTATTGAGCTGGGTGCATGGTCTATGTTATCAACTGCAGATGTTGTAAAAATTGCAAATGCATTGTTTGTCTAATTTAGACACAATTGGAATATCTCCGATTTAATGAATTATTATAGGCCTATATAAGTTAATTATTAAAATTATAATGTCAAAAATTATATTTTATACTGAAATAATATGCCTATAACATACGCCTGTATAGCACCTTGTGAAATTCACTATCACAGCATGAATACTATCTATTAAATACGGTAAAAAAATATTTCGATCATGAGCTCATTTCAAAAATGTGATTGCCGCAAAGCCATTTGAAGCTAAAAATCATATAGGCTAATAACATTTATACACCAAATGAACAAATCACAAAATAACTCACATAAAATGTAGGTTTATGTCTGGTCTGGGTGGTGTATGCAATCATTTGATTCAATTATAAATAGTGGAATTGAACTGCGACGCTAAGATGGCTATGAATTTTTACATAAAATGGCAACCAAACTGCAAAACAAGAGGTCTGAATCAAGATAGGTTGAAAACAATGCAATATTTGAAATCCTTGTACCTTAAAACATAGGGTTAGACACCTAACAAAATCCAAGCTTGGATTTTGTTAAGCATATTATTTAGGATCACGAGACGCAACACTGACAATTTGAAGCTAAAAAATATAGATATAGAGTAGATAAAATATAGCTCACCAGCAGCTTTGGTGTCTATGAGTCCTAAATAATATGCTTAACAAAATCCAAGCTTGGATTTTGTTAAGCATATTATTTGGGATCACGAGATACAACACTGACAATTTGAAGCTAAAAAATATAGATATAGAGTAGATAAAATATAGCTCACCAGCAGCTTTGGTGTCTATGAGTGTAAAAAATATCCAGAATATATTTAGGAAAATAATTGCCTGGACCTATTTCTGGAAAAGTTATTAAGGGCGACGAATTAAAAAAAAACATTGGACTTAAAAAAAAATTCAAGCGATGAAAAAACATTACAAAAATAAAAACATAGCCGTGAAGATGTTTTCTGTATCTCTTTAAATGTACAGTTTTTTTGGAATGTTTCGTGTTTTTAATGCGCGCGTTGGACAGAAAAAATCACATGTTTGTTTGGTAATGCGCGGCCTTAATGTAAAAGGCGCGCTCATTTAAAACAAAAAAACATAGTGGCCTTTACCTGTAGCATTTAATGATTTATATAAGTGGCTCGATCCGCATGACTGGACTGTCTTCTGTGTGTTTGTACAATATATGTTATAGCATGAACAAGTCTACATACATGTATACGTCATGCTGGTCGATTCTTGGTTATAAGCGTATGACATTTGTTTCAGTATTCGTAGATTTCGACAGAACCATGGCGGGTCACAGGACGACCGAGATATCTTACTTCCTGGTTGTCTGTATGTGCATTGCTTGTCTAATTTAGACACAATTGGAATATCTCCGAATTAATGAATTATTATAGGCCTATATAAGTTAATTATTAAAATTATAATGTCAAAAATTATATTTTATACTGAAATAATATGCCTATAACATACGCCTGTATAGCACCTTGTGAAATTCACTATCACAGCATGAATACTATCTATTAAATACGGTAAAAAAATATTTCGATCATGAGCCCATTTCAAAAATGTGATTGCCGCAAAGCCATTTGAAGCTAAAAATCATATAGGCTAATAACATTTATACACCAAATGAACAAATCACAAAATAACTCACATAAAATGTAGGTTTATGTCTGGTCTGGGTGGTGTATGCAATCATTTGATTCAATTATAAATAGTGGAATTGAACTGCGACGCTAAGATGGCTATGAATTTTTACATAAAATGGCAACCAAACTGCAAAACAAGAGGTCTGAATCAAGATAGGTTGAAAACAATGCAATATTTGAAATCCTTGTACCTTAAAACATAGGGTTAGACACCTAACAAAATCCAAGCTTGGATTTTGTTAAGCATATTATTTAGGATCACGAGACGCAACACTGACAATTTGAAGCTAAAAAATATAGATATAGAGTAGATAAAATATAGCTCACCAGCAGCTTTGGTGTCTATGAGTCCTAAATAATATGCTTAACAAAATCCAAGCTTGGATTTTGTTAAGCATATTATTTGGGATCACGAGATACAACACTGACAATTTGAAGCTAAAAAATATAGATATAGAGTAGATAAAATATAGCTCACCAGCAGCTTTGGTGTCTATGAGTGTAAAAAATATCCAGAATATATTTAGGAAAATAATTGCCTGGACCTATTTCTGGAAAAGTTATTAAGGGCGACGAATTAAAAAAAAACATTGGACTTAAAAAAAAATTCAAGCGATGAAAAAACATTACAAAAATAAAAACATAGCCGTGAAGATGTTTTCTGTATCTCTTTAAATGTACAGTTTTTTTGGAATGTTTCGTGTTTTTAATGCGCGCGTTGGACAGAAAAAATCACATGTTTGTTTGGTAATGCGCGGCCTTAATGTAAAAGGCGCGCTCATTTAAAACAAAAAAACATAGTGGCCTTTACCTGTAGCAGTTAATGATTTATATAAGTGGCTCGATCCGCATGACTGGACTGTCTTCTGTGTGTTTGTACAATATATGTTATAGCATGAACAAGTCTACATACATGTATACGTCATGCTGGTCGATTCTTGGTTATAAGCGTATGACATTTGTTTCAGTATTCGTAGATTTCGACAGAACCATGGCGGGTCACAGGACGACCGAGATATCTTACTTCCTGGTTGTCTGTATATTCTGGATATTTTTTACACTCATAAACACCAAAGCTGCTGGTGAGATATATTTTATCTACTCTATATCTATATTTTTAGCTTCAAATTGTCAGTGTTGCGTCTCGTGATCCTAAATAATATGCTCAACAAAATCCAAGCTACGTAGCGGAATCCGATAAGATGTGCATGTATAAGAACACAATTTGTACCTACATGTTATGCTTACATATAATAAAATATAATGTAAGTAATATCAGACATTTACTTATAATGCAGTATCGTGGCCATCTATGTTTGACAGTCAATTTAAAATCATGTGGTTAGCAAAATATGAGTCGGATCATGTTTACATCCCCCTCAAAAATGTGAGCGACCACCAGCAACATAAAGCATACATAACGTCCGTCACCTGTCAACCATTGTAATTAAAGCGCTGTCATATTGTAACCAAGTAGCTTTAAACTGGTGGAAATCGGAGCAAAATATTGACCCAGAGTAAGAAGTCTGCCTATTTAGTTTTTTCACCACTTTTAACCATTTTCGGGTATGGGGAATCGAATGCAAAATCGTGTTATGCCGATTTTTTCCTCCAACACGTTTTATTTCGCGATTTAAATTATGACGTCGAAAAATCATATAATATAATTAATTGATTAAGTCTCGTTAAATCACGATTAGTCTGGCAAAACTAGCCCTGGACCTCATTTCGGAGTGTACCGTCTTTGTGTTGTTGATTATTGATGGTGAGAATATATGTATTCATAATTTGCCGGACGACAACTTGTCATTCTTGACCACTTTGCACTATGGGGTAAATTCAAGGTCAAATTTCATGGTCAAATATGACTTTTCAACAAATAAAGGTATAAACATGATGAACAACTGTAATACATCATTTTTGTGTAATTTTGAGTGCAAAATTCATTTCTGGTACCATTTTTTCTGATTTGCAGTCATCCTTAAAAACAGAAGGTCAATTTCAAGGTCAAAAAGGTCAATTTTAAGGTCGAGTAAACGGAAATATGTTTTTTAAAAAAAGCTAGAAACAAGTTGAATACCTTATGTTCGTGTGATTTTCACGGAAAAATCCATTTTATTAGAATTTCATTAAAAAAAAATTGAAACAGGAAAGACTAAAAAAGCTAGAAACAAGTTCAATACCTCATGTTCGTGTGATTTTCACGGCAAAATCCATTTTATTAGAATTTCATAAAAAGTTATTGAAACAGGAAAGACACGGCTATCTAATGCAGTAAAACAATCAGTTTCACCAATTTTGTGCTTACTGTCCATTTCGCGTGGCGGGTCATATAGAATTCTCTAGAGGAGGATGTACAGTCCGAGCATTGCTATGTACCCTGGCAAATGTGTCTGTATCCACGCTTCTGTCCCCCAGTGATATAGACCTTGAGCCCACCTGTACCCGCCTGGAAAGGAGTTTTGTTAAAGATATTAAAAAAAATAGATTATTGAACCAGCACTTACCCAACCCAAGTACACATGGTGACATGGGTTGGTGTTGGGTTTCCCAGGGGAGTTATCCAGAGGTCATGGTAAGGTCATCTTAAGGTCACAGCAAGGTCAAATCAGCTCAAAACGGTTGAAAATAGCGTGTTTGTGTTGAAATGTATATGATGGCTTGAAACATACCTAGATCCCCACACCGACCTATAACAATACAACCCCGAGAGGTTGCATGGATAACATTTAGAGTGTTTTTTACCACACCCCCTTCAAATGACCCTTGTGTCAACACTGTCTCATATGACAGAATGGACCAAATAACAACACTTATATTATATTTTGACCAATGGCCAATATACATTTATTACATCTGATAAGGCCAAACCCAACTATACATGGTGAAATGGGTCGGGGTCGGATTTCATGGGGTTGTTACCTCAAGGTCATGGCAAGGTCATCTCAAGGTCACGACAATGTCAAATTAACACAAAACAGCTGAAAATAACTTGTTTTTTTTGTTGACTTTTCTACAGTTATGTTCAGTTTAGATGTTTATGAGGGCTGGAAACATCCCGACACGGAATTATACCAAAACACCTCAAGAGAGCACAGAATAATAATAAAAAAAAAGGGTTGGTAGGGTTATACTTCATCAAATCACCCATATGTCACCCCTGTCTGATATGGTGGAAATGGACTAAATATAACACATTGGTATTAGGTTTTGACCAATAATTAGAATCTGATGAAACCCATCTCAAGTACACATGCTGACTGGGGTTGGGGTTGGGATTCATAGCGGATTTAGCCCAAGGTCATGGCAAGGGCATCTGAAGGTCACAGCAAGGTCAAATTATCCATAATAAACGGGTGAAAATTGTTCTACAATTATGCTCACTTCAGAAGTCTGTGATGGTTGAAACCCGCCTAGACTGCGGGTCTATAGGACACCCCAACTAGTCAGGGGACCAAGGAGGTGAAATATGGATAGTTAGAACATGTCTGCTACACTCATGATACTTATATATTCTGATATAGCAAGGAAGTTATACAGAGCTATCTAGCTCTTGGGTGTATGGAAATCTTTGTCGTCATTGTCAACTCTCGTGCAGAAATTATGTACCAAATAGCTATTTTGACCTTTTTAGTGTGAATAAAAAGGTCCATAGTGTGGTCAAAAGACCACAGTGATAACATTTATCAATATATTCTATATTGTGATACCTTGTTAGATCATTGGAATCAGGAAGGCTTTGTAGGCCCTACTATATAAAAAATGAGGATGTTGCAACAATATGACAGCTCATACCTAATAGTGGGGCGAATATGTAACAAAAAGTGCCTTGTGTGTGCACATCCGGATAAAAGCATGAAAATTTGTATCATTGGGCTCTGAACAATGCTGAATTAAAAACTGCCAGGAACCACGAAGTCTTTCCATTTTCCCCGCAAAAAAGTTGAAAATCAAAAATGGCCGCCATGAAATACATTTTCGTTTCTAGAATAGCCAAAAATGTCCCGATTTCAATGATATTGGTGTCAAAACATATGTTTTTGAGGTCAAGGAAACCAATAAGCAATTTATTAAACATATTTAGATAATAATTCCACACAAAAAATTGAATAACGTGTAAAAAACATAAAAAATATTCCCAGTTGCGATAGCAAATAAGCGAAGTACAATCTTTGGCGATTTTATTTAAAACTTAACAAAACAAATTATGAAGGGATGTCATATGTAATATAGAAACATATTTTTAAACTGCAAGACAACACAGTGCGGACAATATAAGTATGGCTGCATCATCAATAACACAGTAGCTGGTATTTAATGCTGTTAAGCGAGGTTGACAAGATGCTGCATCAGTAAGTTAAGCGAGGTAGACAAGATGCTGTATTAGAAAGACACAATCGTGAACTAGAAGCAGCCCTCCCACTTTATCTTGGCCGACGCGAAAATAGCGGAGCTGCGAGAAATGCATTACATTTCACAGCGAAACCGGTAAACCCAAGTCTGCGGCCGTTTGGGCATATCTGGGGGTAGATCCCCCAGACATCCCCAGAACCACTTATCGGGAGGTCGAAGGAAAAACGCTCTCAATATGTCTCACAGTTCGAAAACTAGGCTGCTCTTACTCGGTGGATGGTTAGCGGTCCCAGCTAAAACAGCTAGACTTATAATGGAATATGATGCGAATTATTCATTGAAAAGGAAGGACACAGATCACCACCATGAACAGATACCAATTGTGCAGAAAACTTCCATTGTTCATGTAAATAATATGACTGATGTCATTGAGGAGCTTGTTAACCAATTTGCTAATACCAGTGCTGATCTTTTTGCACTTGATTCTAAACAAATAATGTCTAACAGTGTGGTGGATGCGATAAAGTCCACTGAGGATATTGGGGAAGCCCAGTACCATACATTTCTTAAAGAGCGACTCTACAACAAAACCATTGACTTTATTGACACCATATCAAAAAACAATGTGTCATTGTTATGTTCTGATACACAAAAGAAAACTGCAAAGCAAATTTACAATCTCTCAAATTTCAATGATAACATTTCACTTTTCTCAAGGATGTATGTATTGAAAATCATGCTTGGCCACCATCATCAGTATCAAAAGGTATCATGCATCAAACAAAACAATCTGACCTGATGGAATGTTTGGAATCGTTAGCATCGCAGCTAGCTAATATTCCAGACGTCGATGTTGGTATTATTGATATTGCCGCCCTTGTATGGGTGTGAAATATGGATGACATCTGGTCATGGAACAAAGTGTTAGGATCTGATGTAGCCTGGAGATTACTACTACTGCATGGGTTTTCTGGGTGCGATACTGTTTGGCTTGGACTGTTTGGTGCAATATAATCTGACTCCATTATTTGCCAGACTGTCACATGCGATTTGTTGTTCTATTGTACCCACAAGCATCTGCTCTCCATCGAGTGAATGAAGCTAGACTTAATTTGTTCACTCAAAACAGGAAGATGGATAATATTCCATCGATATTTCATGGCCTCGACCAACACCTGGAAAGGGCTGTTTATCAAGCTGGCCATATTTGGGGACAGTGTGTTGGAACAATGCAGATATGCAGGTGTGTGAGAGCAAACCTACTATGCACAAACCTATGATACTGCTCGGAACAATGTATCAGAAATTCGATGATCTAACTTGCATCATGTCATTTGTAGCCTATATAATGGTGTTATGTGTAGAAATACTTGCACAAAAGTGATGGTGGTATTCATATTTAGTCATTCACAACAATGGTGCTGAAACTATACATAGATCTGTATTTAGTCATCCACAGCAGTGGTGATGGGTTCTTGTATTTACAAATTCGCAATAGTGGCTGTTTTTTGGTATATTTCGTTAAGAAAATAAGAAATTTCACATAGAGAATATCTTAAGACAGTTCCTGCCTTACACAGCACACTATAGTGACCCAGCAATACTGGTACGGTGTATTGATATTTTTGTTTGCACATAGTTACATCAGTTATGTACACTTTTGTATCATCCAGTGACAGTTGTGCTATTGTGCTTATATTTTAAATATTTGCTAGTAGAACATACGTTGGGATAATATAAATTTGTCTGTTTATGTCATTATCTGATCACGTTACCGATATATTTTCAATCGCTGGCTGCTTGAATCCGATTTTTTGTTGTTTTATAACATTCTTTTATATTTTTTTATGTTAAGGCTTATCTAAAAATGTTTATTACATAGGTTATTAAATTTCTTGACTTCATAAACATGGGTTTAGACACCAAGATCATGAAAATCAGATCATTTTTGGCGATTCTATAGACAAATATGTGTTTCACGGCGGTCATTTTGAATTTTTACTTTTTTTGGCGGGAAACAGTGGAGAGACTTCGTGGTTCCCGCTATTTTTGTATCGAGAGTGGTCAGGTCTACCATCCTGTCAATTTTCATCGCCTCATTCACATATCCGCCCCACTATAAAGTGTATTTACTTTTAGTTAAAATCGTACTTTTTAAAGGTTATTTTGAATTATTTATGTTCGAAAGATAAGTGCATGCATTTATTTTCGAGCAATAACCATCTTCAAATATAATAGCATTCACGTTTATGCGTGGGAATACTGTACTCATCAAGAGCTCTACAATATCTAGTTTTTAGTTCCATGACACGCTACCTCTCGGTCACAAAGGCTCCCCACAATATTGCATCTTTTCGAATGAGCGCGGAAGAATCATGTGTTTCTTTGAAACCTGAATGCCAGAGCGCGGGACGAGCCCGCGATCTCAGATTTTCCAAGCAGGCAGCTTTAACCACTACACCTGTTGTAATACAGATTCTATATCAGCATAAATTTTAATATTCAGACCTAACTAGATGTTACTAAAATTTGCAGACCACCTGAAAGTAATTTGGTACATATGAAGTTTAACAAAAATATGATCTACAAAAATCATGGGGGGGGGGGGGGGAGTTTCGATTTCAGCTTATGGTCTAATATGATACATTTTGGAGCACATACAATACCGCGTTGAGTGTTATATTTACTGTCTAATCTAATTCTGCTACGATAGTGATAATTAAACATGCTCAAGAAGAAAACATCATTTTAATTTTGTGAAAATATCAAGAAATAATAAGATACAATAAGATATTGTAAATTGTTAAATGTCAATGGGAAGACGTCGAAAAGCGATGGGAAGGCCTAATTATCCTATGCTTAAACTCCTCACAAAAAGCCTCACGTCAACTCATCATATTTTCAATAGTACATAAAATACACAAAATTATACATTATAACGTCATATTTTATTCTTCAAATTAAACCAATTTCGCGGATTTTTGGGCTTGACACGACTTCGCATTCGATTCGCCATATCTGGAAATGGTAAAAAAATGTTGAAGAAACAAAATGGGCAGAGCTCCTACCATGGGTCGCTTTTTGTGAACGATATCTCAGATTTCCACTAGTCTACTTGAAAAATATTTCAAAAAACTGGCTTATCTTGAAATGACACCCTCTACCTACCGACTAGCAGATAAAGGGTTAAAATATCATTTTTAGATGCATTGGTTTTGTATCAAATAATAAATTATCAAATTAAACGTATTTTAGAAATCAATCAAAATAGATTAGCAGATATAACACTAATATTATTTCACGAAGCAATAATAAAAAAACAATGTTATTAAGTGTTTTAGCATGGTTTTAGGGCCAGTAGCTGAAATATTTATTTTTTGTAGGAAACTATTTTTATTGCATCACCATCAGTGACAACGTATAATTGTATCCCCCTGAATGATATTTGCGTATTCCACGACACGTATTTTATTCGAGTATCACACTTTTTGTATTATCCTTTTGAAAATAATAATTATGATCATGTAGCTATAACTGCTTAAAAAAAGTGTAGCAGTGGATCCGGCTACAAAAAAACAACACATACAAGTTATGCCTGTGGATATTCAAGAAATATAATTTTCAGAACGACTCGCAGTCAGAAAAAGTTTTGAATGCAGGTGAAACTAAGACAAATGATAAATGACGAATTGCAGCCATGTAAATTGTAGGCAATATTGCGATCTTGTTCTAGATTGTTCGCTCACATTATATAACTAAATGATTGGAATTTCACTAGTTTTCACTATATCCTATTCAAAATTGGTGTATCACCCTCACACAATCCATCATAATATCTACTTGCCAAGTAACTGATGATAACCTTAATTAGTCATAAAGATGGGGGAAAAGATGAAATCAAATTATGGTACATGACAAGACGGCATTTAAAAGAGTGAGTGAATGACGCTTCACGTCACTTGAAACCACTACGGAATGTCGTTGATAGCATGCTGTGAGCAATATATTGTAAAAGTCATACTTGATTTATTATTGATATTTATTATATGATATTATGTGAAAATGCGCAAATAATGTGTGAATGCAATACCAAAACATACTACAGGCCTTTGGAAACCTGATATGATATATAAGGCTGGGCTGCACGCGTGTGATCATGAGTGATGTTCAAGCTAAGTGATTATGACCAGATTTAACAATGAATTAAATAGATAAATACGTTTCCACTTTAGTGAGGCTGTGTTTTCATTGTAAAGCCCGCTACTGTATATAATTGCTTGATCAAGGGCTGTCCATAAATAATGTATAATGGTTTTATGTATATACGTCATGCAACATTAATAAAATAGTACGAATAGCGTAGTTTAGGATGAGCTCACAATTAAATATGAATAGTTTTATAGCTGACTGGTTTTGCCGAAATATTTGATTGGTGGATGATGTTCGGAGTGTAAATTGATTGATTATACAGGGTTATTCTTAGGATAAAGTAAGTGATACAGTTCAGAAGTATGTCCAAACATCCACAAAAACACATCAATATAAAATATCGAGTAATCGTAAAATCAGTCAGATAAACTATCGAATTGATTCAGAAAACTACAATATTCATGTATCATAAACTGTAGGCGTATACATATTTCAGAAATATGTTCTACATATATCTCATTTAGCCCTTAACGTTGTGATACAGCTTCAGATGAAGGAATATTATTTTTGTTGAAAATGTGCGAGTGAAAATATCCACTCATAAAAGCTGTTAAATATGGTAAAGATTCAAAAGGTATTTAAAGCACGCTTTGGGAGATGGATACATCGACAAGCAACTGAAGCATTTGTTGGTAAAGATGTATTAAGCCATTTCAAATCATTTATGCATTCTGATGACATATACAATTATTATAAGGCATTATTGCATATTGGACTTGATAATTATTTTGTCAAAGTGATCAGACAGAGATGTGGCGAATGTATGTCACGAACGAAGAAATGACCCTATTTATCAAAAATAGAATAAACTACTATAAACTATAAACCAGTACCTCCTATATTGGTAACACTAACAACCCCACACACGCACAACATTTATATGTGGCTCGCGCGTGGAAACTATAACAAACTTATTTCCGTCGACTACAACCTAACAAGTTACTATCGGGAGTTATTAGCTTTAAACACACGAAAATTAACTTCACACCTTAATATTTTTCCAATACCCTATTACATCATGTACATGTGATAAACTGGTACAATAAATTCATTTTTGTAATTTTTTTTTTTTTGAGACAAGTGGCGTTATGAATTTTATCAAATTTTAACCGTAAAATAGAAAATGCCTAAAAAATATTTAAAAAAAACTGGCAACAAGTTTAATGCTGTTCACTAGAATGTTATCGACGAGATAAAAATAAATAACTAGAGTTGCAAAAATGGGCGCAGTAGATCACAACTGCTGCCTGACTAACAGCTAAAGTTTATCGGATAATTGATGCCTAGAATGACATTATTGATACTAAAAATGAATGTAGCGTCTCATGTCGTCACACGTAACTATTGGACTACTATTAAAAATTGTATTTCACTGGTGAATACCTTCATATGGTACTTGAAGGGCACAGAAGCTTGTAATTGTAATCTGAAGTCCAGAAATGGGTTCCATGCCTCAAAATTAGTCAGAAATGACATATCACACTTCATTATCGGATCATTAGTTAAAAAAATATTTTTAGAAAATACGCTGGCAGCCATCTTGGATTTTTTTTCTGTTTTTGCAAAACTCGACATAGAATATATGAGGAATTTTAGTAGAGTAATATAATTATGGCTATCTGGGGATACTTAGGCCAATTTTCAGCTCTGACACCCGAATATCTACCACAAACCCAGTCTACGTCGATATTTCATGAGTTGACGGCGGTTATTTTGAATTTTCAGTGATCATTCAAAAGCTCAAAGGTGCCAGTCTCGCATGCTTGCTCATATTAATTGAGACATACCATGCATCAATAATCCACAAAAAAAGTTTGTCCACCCCTTCAGAAGGACAATGATGAGATAGTTCCATTAAAGTGGTAGTTGTTGTGTTTCTTGTGCATGAAACTACCTTAGATTTCGAAACCTGACTTCATCCACAAAGGCTATTTTTGCTACGGTGGCTCACAATCCTCTATAATTATGACCGAATTGATAATTCATCCAGTACCACTCATTGAGACATGTCTTTTAAATAATCGCTAACATAAATATATAATTTACGAAAAAAATCAAGCTTGTGTAATTTGTAAATTACAATTTGTAAAATAACATATTGTGATCCACTGAATACAAAACTTTTAAAAATATCATATTAGTTTGTTTACACTCATCAAGGTGTTTCCCAATCACGTAGTACAAAAATTCCCATTGATAAATCCTTCTTGATTTGTATTATCTATCGGTTCAACAACACTGTATAATACATTATTGTAAATATATATCTTCATAACCTTAGATACTATACATAAAAATGAAAATGGGCTGTGGTTTGAGACTTGTGATTGGTCACCTTTCTCGTGAACTGGTACAACATTTACTTGTTTC
This sequence comes from Flabesymbios commensalis, assembly GCA_964017125.1. Classification (NCBI taxonomy): domain Eukaryota; kingdom Metazoa; phylum Annelida; class Polychaeta; order Terebellida; family Flabelligeridae; genus Flabesymbios; species Flabesymbios commensalis. Next base: position 19,125,127 of record OZ024902.1, read on the forward strand.
CACTGTGCCAGAGGCAAAACTCATTTTAAAAACAAATCTTAAGGATGAAACTATAACGGCTGCACATTCTTTAAGAATACGTGATGAGAGATTATCAGCGTCAAGTGGTTTACTAGCATCAAACCCAAATAATATTAGTTGGTTCTGTAAATGATAAAGTTCGATTGATGATAAATGAATGTTTGTGGATGTTGTGTTTTCAATGTTGAGGTTGGATAGCAGAAATGTCCTTAGTAAAAACAGATTGAAAATATTTGTTAAATAAATCAGCTTTAGCAGCTGGATAACTGTATTCTGAAATATCATCAGTTAGAATATCTGGGATACCTTTTGATTTTGTTTCCGCGTGACAAAAAAAAACAGAATTGTTTTGTATTTTTCATAACTTTGTCACTCAACTCTTCTACAACGGTTTGATAATTTTGTTTTATTCCTTTTAGCAACTTAACTTATTGTAATAGGCCCAATCATTAGATTTGGCAGAGCGCTTAGCTCGACGCCATGCTGTCATTTGATGTGGCCAAGGTGGCGCAATTCGCTGTCAACCTGTTTACCTGGACACTGGAAATTACGTCAGACATAAACTGCTCATGAAGACCCAACCATTCACTCCAAGCCTCTTTCACATCCGATACGTTGTCTATCACTGCACATTAAGGCTATTTTCCTTCTTAACACATCCCACTAAGCATGTCTATAGTTATAGACAAGCCGCTTTTTCATGGTATAGGGCTTACCGTCGCTTTGAAATTAAACGAGAAAAGTTTATAACAGCATGGTCAGTTGGAAATATATAGTAAAATTTAGAACTAGGTGATATTATTTTCGTAATGTTTGTAAAAAGAAGAGCTAAAATATTACCTGCCGAATTAGAGATTACATAATTAATTTGTGTGTGAATTCACTCCGACAGTACTGTTGTTAAACGCTGTCATTGAGCAAAACACACTTGCAAAGTTGTTATTCTTCGCCTATACTTTTTCTATCCTTTTCTATCCTATCGAGTTAACTTTACCTAATTTTGAATACCACTTGTTTGAATAATTCGCATGAATTAGAATAAATATGTATGCAAATCTGTAAAATGCTATAATTTATGTTTTAAACAAATCACTTTCAAAGTTCTTTTTTGTGTCTAGACCCATGGTATTTCGACCCGCGGAATTTGTGAAAGTCGATTGTGTATATCGCAGATTCATCTAATAAACATTAATTTTCGAACATTTTTATGATTACTGGTAAAAGTGGCCGACATCTCTCCTGAGCACACATGCTAAAAATAGATCAAATCTTGTGACCTTGCAATTACCTTTGAAAACGCAACCTCAACCATTTTCCTGTATCCTGTTCCATCTATCTGAAACGAGCTGACCCAGTTGTGACTGAATGTAACATAATACTATTTCGAGAAGTTGATCCAGTAAGGTGTGCTGAAAGCATTGCTGTCTATCTTACAGAAACAAATGCTGACAACAGTATGCTAACAGGTTTTGATTTGTACAACGCAACTTTGAAAACAGCTGCTGACGAACATGCCCCTTCTATTAAAACCAAGAAAAGCCGTGCTCGCCGAAACCTGTGGTATACGAGTGAGATTCATGCTCAAAGAATTACCAGAAGAAAATATGATAAAATGTGGATCAAATCGGGATTAGAAATACACAAGCAGATGTACATGTACTACACTCAAAGTTTCAAAGTTATAGATATGATTACCAAAGCTAAAGAAAAATATTATATGGAAGCTCTTTCAGATACACAGCCCAAAGATATGTTCAGAGTGGTGGGTACACTACTCTCCAAACAAGAAACGGTATTACCCAACATCTCCGACTCAGTCGAACTATCTAACAAATTTGCCAATTTTTTCAGTGAAAAAGTGCGTAAGCTTAGAACAGGCCTAGATGAAACTGACTGTGGGACCCTATGTAATCAGGATACCAGGTATGTTTCGTGCAATCTTTGTGAGTTTCATTCCATTTCATCTGATATGTTGCTGAAGTTGATAAAACAATCACCCACTAAATCCTGTACCTTAGACCCTATTCTAACATCATTACTGAAAAAATATGACATGTTAGATGTGTTGCTTCCTCTTTTGACAAAATCTGTTAATGATTCCCTCTCTTCTGGATATGCACCAGTGAGTCTCAAACAGGCCGCGGTACTTCCTCTATTGAAAAAAACAAGGTTTGAATTCCGAGCAGATGAAAAATTACAGACCCGTTTCGAATATGCCATATGTTTCGAAACTACTTGAAAAAGTGGTTGCAAATCAAATCATGACTTGTATGTATTCAATGAGATCTTCATGAACATCTGCAGAGTGCCTACATGCCTGGACACAGCACAGAGACTGGAATGCTAAAAATAGAAAATGACATTGATGTTAGATCAGGGAGATGGAGTACTTTTTGTTTTGCTAGACCTGAGTGTTGCATTCGATACGATTGACCATAACATTATACTCTCAAGATTGAAATTTTATTGTGGTATTACTGGGAATGCCTTGAAGTGGTTCAAATCTTACATGGAAAATTGGACCCAAACTATACTGGTAAAGGGCTCGAAATCAGAACCAGTAAATCTGACCACCAGTGTGCCTCAAGGATCTGTCCTGGAGCCACTATTATTCTCCATTTACATGCTTCCACTTTATCAAATTATGAGAAAACATGGTATATTATTTCATGGACATGCTGATGATACACAATTATACATACGTTTCAGACCTGGTGATGCAGTAAATCTAGCTGATGCCATCCGCAGACTGGAAATGTGTATTTAGGAAATAAGAATGTGGATGACAGCTAACAAGCTAAAGCTTAATGATGGAAAAACTGATTTTATGGTGATTGTATCTGCATACTATCGGCAGCTGATAACTTCGCTGGAAATTGCCATAAAAGTGGGAAATACAAACATTCATCCCACACTGTCAGTGAAAAATCTGGGAATCAAAATCGATACCAACGTGACCATGCACCCACATGTCAATCAGATTGTGCGAACAGCGTATTTTCACTTGAGGTCAATAAGTAGGATTAGACGATTCATAAATTACGATACATGCGCTTCTGTTGTGCAAGCATTAGTAATATCCAGACTTGACTATGCAAATGCTGTTTTAATTGGATTGCCTGAAAATACACTACGCAAGCTTCAGCTTGTCCAAAATAGTGCTGCGAGAATGATAACAAAAACTCGCCGGAGGGATCTTGTGACACCGATATTAAAACAACTTCATTGGTTGCCAGTACATCTGCGCATTGTACATAAGGTGTTATGTTTAGTATACAAAGCTATGACTTTTGCCACAGCTCCCATTTATATAAAAGATATGCTAGAGTTGTACAGGCCTGCTCGTGATTTGAGATCCAGCAGTAAAGGTCTGCAACTCACTGTCCCAAGGTCATACCGATGCGCTGGCGATCGTGCTTTCTCTATTGCCGGACCTACCAGGTGGAACAAGCTGTCATCCGCTGTTCAAGGAAGCAAGACATTCCTGACATTCAAGAAGGCCATTAAGACAACGTTATTTAACCATCACTACAGACAGTAAATTGTTTTGAAATAAGTATATGACATGTTGTAAATTGTATATTAATAATTAATGTGATTTATGTGAAGCGCATAGAAATGAAAATATGTTGCGCTATATAAGGACACCAATAATAATAATAATAATAATAATAATAATAATAATAATAATAATAATAATAACTGACACTATCATCAACACCAATGTTGGAATGCCCGTCGCGGTAATTGAAATGAAATGAATCGGGCTTTAGGCCACCTTTGTGCACATATAGGCTAAACTGGGCCAGGATAACCTCCTGAGGATGGTGAGATGACACTGTCCTCCAGACACAGTATTCGAAATTCGAGCCCTGGCGGTCTGAGGCCGAGCAGGCTACCTCTCGATCACGGAGGATCCCCACAATACTGACTTTCACACGTCTATGGGGAAGAAACATTTTTGTTTCTTTCAAACTGCCGAGACCGGGAACCGAACTCTGACGTGAAAGGCAGCGGAGCTAACCACTACCCTAGGGCCCCCGCCCGCCCGTCGCGGTATGGCGGTATGCTGTAAGGCAAACATGGTTGTGCAAAGTAGTCTGAAATTGCCCCACTTCCCATCTGGTCGCTTGAATTTGAATGGTCTTGGTACTAAAGAGGTTAATTTAAAACCTAGACTGTGTAATGTAATTTTTCAGCCGTGTGTCTGTTTGGTGATGGATGTGTATTTGAGTGTCACTGTAAGAACAGGGCATCATGTGACAGACAGACCGGGTCATGTAACAGTGATGGGTGCGCTGATTCTGACGCCCGTGATTCCCATTTACAGACTGCTTATAAGTGGCGTGGACCTGGATGTCAAATAGGTTAGTGTATGATGACTAAAACCATACTACCTGCTTCAATTCTGCAGGCATGTACAGTACTATGCATACATGGTATAACTAGCATGGAATTAAATTTTGATTGAAACGCGTGACACAATTAATTCTCTTGTACAGCAGGTGACTTGTAACATACATTAGGTAGGTCTAGCTGGGCCTAAATATGATAAAAAGTAATAAGACATACCATAATAACTTAATAATACACAGCTTGACTCAATTAAAATGCACTGAACGTATGAGTCGGGTAAAATTGTGTAGATAATGCGCACATAGTGTGTTCATCGTCTGATTTCAATTGAAAGCAACGACTGTAATTCTATTTTTTTTTTTTTTCGCAGGTAACATAGCACTAGGTAAACCAGAGGACACAGCACAATCATCTACAGCAGGTGATGATTTCAAGAAAGGCAATAGTGTAGATGGAGAACTGACAGCCGAGAAATCCTGTGCGGCTACTGACGGACCAGGATCAGGATCATTCCCGCCATCCTGGTGGAGACTGGATCTAAAATCTTCATACTCTGTACACAATGTGACTATATATGCAAGAGAAGAAGATTGCTGTGAGTATATATAATTATGTGTGTAGTTGCGAAATATTTTGAAATATAACTGATTGGTAATGCATAATGTCTACGGGAGATAACGAGATTTGTGACATACGTTGATCCGAATTTAATAGGCGCGCAGCTCCGAGTATTTTGATATCTACGAATCTATCGCAAATTCAATTAAAAATACGCAAAATAGGTACATTTGCTCTACACTTTGATATAGAAAGCCTCAATTTCAAATGGTGTCATGTTTAAACTCGTATATTTTTCGTAGATCAGAATCTAATGTTTAGCAATCTACTGACGTAAACACGTTGTACGCGAGTTAAAAATTCAAGTCTTGGTTTATACATGTAACAAAATTTTGGAATAAAAAATAAGTAGTTGCACAACATACGTATTTTCACAACACAATACTTTGACCCAATAGTGATGTAATGCTGGCCTGATCTCTGAATGTTGGATCAGCATTGACACCGTTTTGGGCTGACGCTGGACGGTTTGGTTGATTGATTCATTGATTGATGGGTTTATTTATAGGCTTACGGCCTATTCAACATCATACAGTAATACATCTAATTAAGAAAACATGTTACATTTCTTATTCCTTCACACAAAACATATAAACTCTATACACACTCACATAACACCACATATGTTATTTAAATTATTATGTCGATAATTAAAGGCATGATACAAGAAGAGGCTTAAATTGTGTGTATATGGTAATTCATCATTGACCACAACGGTTACAAATTAGTATTTGGATGGATCATTAAATGGGTGTGAATACCTAATGGCCACTGTGTGAGTTTTAACTTAAGGATGGATGATATACATCGGTATGTCTCAGATGCAATATATCTCCCTATGGACTGGAAGCCAAAGAATAGTAGTGTATATTATAGGCTGTACCTTATATAAGAACACAATGTGGTTGACCTTGATAAATGTTTTAATCTTAGTTACTATGTTATACATATAATAGAAATGTTTTTTTGTTCGTGAAAAATATATTTTTATGTTTAGGTCACTATGAGCTTTCGCATTTATCTGTCCGTGTCAGTGACGTTATCCAGCCTTGGCATAACGTTAATGACTATGTTGAATGTGGATTTCGTAATGACGGTGGACCTGGTAATGGAGAACACTTCACCATAGAATGTGACGGCAAACCCCGTGGTCGTTATGTGACACTTCTTAGGACAAATGGTGACAACAGTGGAAAGTTAAGGCTCTGTGAAGTTGTCATTATGGGATATAATATAACAGGTACATGGGTGAGTGAAAAATAAATAGTGTTGTAACATGTAGGGAAGAAGAAAATGGAATTGCACACAATATCTACACATGGTAGGACTTTGATTTAGTAAATACATATCGCATGTGCGGCATATGATGGTATACATGGCATAGAACTGTTTTCGCGTGCGATTATGCAAATTTTGTTTAGATACAGAATTAATTAAGCTTTACAATGCTTCAATTAAATTGTTTACACATACAATTTTTTCATTGCAAAAATAAAAATACACATTTTGTCCGAAACTGCCGAATCTTGTTAAAACAGGTGGTCCTTCAAAGCGGAGGAAAATAGGTAATTTACAATTTTTCAATACACATTTAATTGTTCAAATTTGACAACGCTATGTGCTTTTGTCAATGGACGCATATCGAGTATGAATTTACACAGGCCTTATATAAATTCATAATCGATACATCATCAAAATAACTGGCATAATTTTACATTATAGTTTAGCTTTCATTTTGTAAACAATCGGTGTATTTATGATGACAACATTCCGTTTTCTTGATCATGCAGCTTTAGGGTGGCTTTTAATATGATTGACAGGCTGTAACAAAGAAGCTGACGTTGCATTGTCATATTACATTAATATATTATATGTTTCCTTCAAATTACTAAGCATGATTAACCTCTGAAAACCCATATGACTAAAACTGATGCGTGTCTATAAATATTAAGCGAAACAAATAACATGAGTCGCTCCGAGCTAGACTGACACGTTTTGACTTTGTTCACTCCTTTTGCTTTATTTATCAAGATGTAGCATTGCCCAGATCGACTACGTCATCTCGCGAAGTTGTCTGCATCTGCTGAATCATTGATCAATACAGATAAGTGACGATTTCATTCGTAAATATTGATTTTTATATTTCACGTTTCTATTTTCTTGTATCATCGCTCACTCACGGCGCCGCTTTCGCGCTGTTTCAGGCTGCCTGTCAACCCGATCGGCTTTGTACAGAGGTGTGATCAACACAGTGGCAAGTAGAACGACCTCAGACGCAGCATGGCTGAAGCGTTGATGACCCCGTCAGAAAGGAGTATGTCACGCTTCATTGAGACACAGCTCACAGTGGTCGTCAGTCACCTTTATGACACCTACCTGGAATCCATTACACCTCACAAGATCACCTTTCGCAAGATCTATTTACCGTAGCCAAAGATAATCTCCTGTGTGATATGTCAAAACCGTCAGTTAGGAGCTGGTTATCTAACCTATTTGAGACTCCTATCAATGCCATCAAACAAAGACTGCAGAGGTCGTCAAGGAGAACTCTACTGCGTAAAAGTGTGAGTGAGAGCTCACTTGATGAACTGTTGTCATCCAGCTCAACCAACCACATACCATCGTCGCAGCCTACCTGGGAACACACCTCCATCAGTGATAACACACTGGCACAGGTATCATCACAGTTGAACTGTGTGCTTGAAGAGCCTGACGAAGACGAGGATGTCAGCATTCTAAAAGAATCCCAGATTGTGGAGCCTTCTCCTCACAAAAAAAGCTACTGTCAAGCACAGAGGTCCACGTGCCAGTACAAAATCTGCCAGCAGTAAGCGACGTACTATGTCAACCTCTGCCAGGAAGAGACCTCTGAGAAAGTGTCAAAACACCAGCAAATGTGATGCCGTCGTCGATGCAGTGCCTGGAAAATGTGAGATTGTTGTTGAAACTGTACCAGAGAGCCAACTTTCAGCTAGGCCTACATCAGTTAAAAATACACCATCGCGTCAGACAACGGTGTGTGGGGCAAGGCAAAAAACAGAACCATCGGGAAAACTGAAGAAAATCAAGGAAAAACGACCAGCAATAGGGCAATCAGATGATGCGTACTGCCTAGAGAACGACTGCTGTCACAACCGCAAAGAGAATGCTGAGATGCTCCAATGTTCCCACTGTGGAATGTGGCATCATTTTGACTGCGTCGAACTCAAAACCAGGGACACTATTGGTGTGTGGCCCTGTCCTCGCTGTCGCCAGCAGACCGCTATGGTAGCTAGCTGCCACACTATGCTAAATGACATCAGTAAAAAGATGGCAGCACTAAGCCACTTACAAAAAGAGGTGCTGAAACAATTAGCTAAGTTGGGGGACATTAAGAAACTTGAACAATCTAATTTAGATCGGGTTAGGCTACTGGCTGCAAAAACTGCAGAATGTGAAACACTGAAGCAGAGACTAGATAGAAGACTTGAGTCTATAAACTCCTCACCAGCTACGCAGGCAAAACGTTCTCATGTCACGCCCACCAAAAATATTCTTTTATTGGGTAGCTCCATCATTCGTGACATTGAAGCAGCCAAAAACAAAGACATTGTCATAACATCTACATCTGGAGGCTCTATTTTGGACATAACTGAAGAATGTCAAGCAACAAGGGAAAAATTTAAGGAAGTAATTCTGGTTGTTGGTGGGAACGACTGTTCGTCTAAAGTGGAAGTAGATGTTCTATTGAAACAATACGAAAAACTGGTGGATACAGCCATGGACCTTACTGGTGGCGAGGGTACTGTGAAAATCAGCAGTGTGTGCCCTCGTGCCCATGTAAAGACACAGAAGCGCATTGACTCGTTTAATGCTGGTCTTGCTGTACTTGCAGGCGAGAGGGGGTGTATATTCATAAACAATGACAACTCATTCAAAACCCTCGATGGCAGCATCAATGACTGTCTCTTATTCCCTGATGGTGTACATCTTAACCTGACGGGGACAGAACGCCTAGCTGAGAGCCTGGGCGTTGATAAACACGCTCGCTGTGTTACGTCACGTCCAGCTAGTCAGAATATACAGAGAAAAAAGAAAAAGACCAGTGGTGACACACAGCCTGACCATGGCTCTTGTATTTCTGCCAACTCCAACAGGAAGGTCATGCGTCAGTGAATACGGGCAGTGAATCATCCAAACAGAATCAGGAGAGAAGCAACATGAATCAATCTCACGCCAGCCGTAAATGTTACAAGTGTGGTGAGAGTCACAACACCTCTGATTGTCGTCACCACAGCCGTGTGACGTGTTGGAGCTGCGGACTCCTCGGCCACAAGAACACTATGTGTAGGAAGTGATGAACAAAAAACAGCGCGCCTGACATCTGACTTGTCTAACACGTGTCGCAACACTCAAACTAATTTAAGTTATCTTAACGCTCGCAGTTTAAAGTCGGTTACATCTAATGTGAATAAAATCAGAGACTTTAACGCTCTAATTGAACTCAGTGACAGTGACATTTTTTGAATAACAGAGACCTGGTTGAATTCTAATATTTTGGACAGTGAATTATTTTCTGACCAATATACTGCTTATCGTAAGGATAGAGAAGAGACAGTACAAAACAAGAGAGGCGGTGGCATTTTAATGGCATTCAAAGAAGATATTATATCTCGCCGTCGCGCTGAATTAGAGCCTGACTGTGAAATAATGGTATGTGATTTGCAAGCCAGCAATGCTAAGACAACAGCTCTTGTTCTTTGTTACAGACCTCCGTCTTTTGATAATGAGTTTTTCTGTACCGCTATGACTAATACTCTACAAGCTGTTCACCACGAATATGATAACGTGTGTTTTCGGCGATTTCAATTTCCCATCCATTGATTGGAGTGGTAATGAAAATACGCAAAACTTAGGTTCATGCGGTAGAGTTTCATTTAAAGAGATAATGTCAGAATTTGGCCACTCACAGATTAACGATGTGATCTCTAATTCTGTAGGCAATATTCTTGATCTTATTTTTGTAAATATTCCAGAAATGATATCTACTGTTTCTGAATTTCCTTGTATATTTCCCACTGATCACGCTGTGCTAAAATTTTCAATTTTTATTCCACAGACGCTACATAACAAAAAAGAACGGTTTGTTTTTAATTATAAAGCAGCCCAGTGGAATGAGCTGAGAGCTAAGATTGTAAATGCAAATCTGTGTAGAGTGATTGAGAATGCTGTTGATGTGAACGCGGCTTGGAACGGTTGGCTTGATCTAATTGAGCAGTTTATGTCTGCCACAATTCCCCGCGGCAAGGTGAAGCCAAACCGTTCACACTCGTGAGTTCACAGCGAAATACGTCACCTTAATCACATCAAAATGACAGCATGGCGTCGAGCTAAGCGCTCTGCCAAATGTAGTGACTGGAACAAGTTTAAAAAGTTACGAAAACAACTTAAATAGAGAATGAAGCATAAATATCAAACTTTTGTAGAAGACTTAAGTGATAAAGCTAAGACCAACCCAAAAAGATTCTGATCTTTTTGTCATGATAAAACTCAATCTAAAGCAATTCCTGATACTCTAACCGATGGTGATTCAGAGTATACTGAACCTGCAGCCAAAGCAAATTCATTTAACAATTATTTTTAATCTGTTTTTTTTGCAAAAGATCAGTCTCCAACTCGCTGCAACGCAGACAATGTGAGACCCGCGGAAATAAATTTATCATCTATCGAGTTTCATTACTTGTAAGTTCAAAAAATATTATCCGGATTAGATGCTAACAAGGCATATGGTCCAGATAACCTTTTGTCACGTATTCTCAAAGATGTGCAAACGTTCTAGCTCCACCGTTAACCTTGCTTTTTAAAAAGCGTTTTGCCTCTGGTCACATACCAACCCAGTGGAAACAAGCAAATGTTGTATCAGTTCACAAGAAGGGTAACAAATCACAAGTTTCAAACTACAGACCAATCTCACTTTTATGTATATGTGACGGGCAGTAGTGTGATGTACATGTTGTACACAGGGTACTACAGGTAAGTAGGCACTTGTGATAATGTCTGTACAACCTGTGTAGGTGATCATGTGTGCAAATCGTATATGCGTGAAAAGTCATGGGTCATTGACCATGATTCGGATTTTGTTGATGCTGGAAGAATGTGATTGGCTGGGAGGAGACCGCGCGAAATCGTGCGTCTCCGTTGACAATTTTTAGTCACTTCTCATTTTATCTGGCAGCGTGAAGCTGCAGTTATTTACCATTGACTGTTCGTGATTATTACAGGTTGGTGGCTTTAAAGGTTACAGTGATAAACATTGTTTCATCAAATATTGTATTTTAAAAGGTTCAGTTAAAGCCTGATATCAGTTGGATATATATATTAGAATAATTGGAATATTATTTACCGTAACACACTGTTTAATTAACCCTGTATTTAGACTTCTCATTTTATCTGGCAGCGTGAAGCTGCAGTTATTTACCATTGACTGTTCGTGATTATTACAGAATACATGTGAATAAAGACTGTGCAGAGTACCCTTTGTTTATGTGTTGATGCCATGGCAACGCCACCAGCCATCTGGTCCACCCCCTGCCTATGCCCTTAAAAGCTTTATTTCCGGATCCTCAACCCACGAAAATGAAGTCACGGAAGTGTGGTTTGCAGCTAGCCGGGAGAATAATTCCCACCCGTGACATCTGGCGCCCAAGTGCAAGGATCCAACTGAAGCAGTGAGTGAGAGCAAGAAGTGTGGACAAGTTCCAGGAAGGATGAGTTCGACAAACCATCATGGTCATGTGACTTGTCGGTAGAAGACCGTCAATACAGTGTGTTTGCTGCATGTGTACGCCATCATGACCTAAGAGATGTGTAGCCTTGTGGGTACAGCGTCGTTTGTGTAAAGGCAAGTCTATACGTTTTTTCGTCAAAGTGACAGTTGTGTCAGTCTATGGGCCCATAGCATGTTTGTCGTGTGTAAACTGTAAAGGTGGTTTATACAAGGCAATACGGTATTCTGTCAGGAGAGGTGTGTGACATACAGTGAGGTGTTAAAATAACTCCTCACGCGTGTGTATGTCATGTTTACGACTTGGACAAGTCGTTGATCTCTCATAGTTGGCGTGATTTAATAATTTATATATTTGCATCTTGACATTGACTGTACGGCGTGTACGGCAAGTGAGGCGGTATGGGTTTTCTGTGCAGATATTTTGTGCAGTATTGCCTGTATCAGTAACCAGGCTGGTAACTTTGATAGTTTTTTGTGACAGTTAGGCCTAGTATTAAAATTAGCAGTCTTCAGTGAATTTCTACATGAGTTCTACACTACCCAGTCTACAGTAACGTTACCAGACTTGTTTGAGGCTTTTTCATATTATTATAAGCCAGGACTGATGAATCCAGCGTTAGTTTAGATGATAGTGTGTTGCTATGTGGAACTAGAATCTACAGATCTAATTGTGAACTGAAGTTTATAATTGTGATTTGACAAAATATAGTATTTAATTTGTTAGGTTGATTATATTGTAAATTGAGTTCTGTGAATTATAATATATTAAAGAATCTGAGAATAGATGAATTGTGGGTTAGATTCACTTGTGTTTCTAGCTCAGAACTTATCTATTTTTCTGAGGTTTAGCCTATCAGTTTGTGTATTGTATTTTTTCTCATGAAAACCATGATGTCTGGTTAAATCTCTCCCCATTTCAGAGGCTGTTGACATTGTTGGAGGATGGAGAATGCTGTCAGTGTCATAATCCCATTTCACTATTACACTTAACCCTTCCCCCCCCCTATTTTTCCTATGTACTAATTCCCCCCATTGTTCATTGTCTGATTAATTCAAATGAGAAATATTGTGGGTACAGTTGAAAATTAATGGTTTGAAAATGACAGGCATATAAACCTCTTCACTAATGATATTTTCTTGACACACCGGTTAATTTTTCATGTCGATTTTTCATGTTGAACATTGAACGAGTAGTCTAGTCGGTTACAGTGACTTTTTTTGTGACCTTGCTCATATTTATCATATTTGAAGGGTGAATTAGTTATCGTTCAATAATTTTATCAGACAGAAGCAAGCTTAATGTGTAATAAATAATGTCTGAAATTTAGCGGTGAATTTCAGAGCTCCCCAGGTTCTGATCGGTGCAGTTATTAAAAGACTTAGTATTTTAATATCCGCGCCAGCGAATGGTAGCTTGTTCACCAATTATTGTTCTAATATTTTGCATTATTGAACTGAACTTGGTCATTAGACTTGCTTCACCTTTGTTTTTTTAAACCACCAACCTGTTAACCGGAAGCCTGTTAGGTAAATATTTGACATTTAATTTTTGTGTCATACATTCAGTGGGTTTTGTCCTTGTGTTTTTTTTTCAATGAAAGGGTGATTTATGGTATCGCTGCTGTTTGTTGATTGCTGCTTGGGTGGATGAATTGTGTATTCTGATTACATGTTTTTTTTCCAAATATGAATAAAAAAATAAAAATGCAGGTCACACTACAGCACCCAGGTGATGGTTCTTCTGAGCCTAATGGACAAGGTTTGTATGGTACAGTATTTATATGGTGATGCACTTTGCCGTTATTTTGTGATTCAACGACTTTGTTGTTGTTGAACCGACACTTTAATAAATTTAATTTTATTGAATTGTCTGGTGACATTGTGTATTGAACAGTATAGTTCAAGTGATATTTTTTCAGGTGAGTTATAGGCCCCCTATGTGTTTGCTAGCTAGCTCTAATTTGAGTTACTAGTTTTATTGTATTCATTTTATGACATATACCGTGATTCTGATGGCGATTTGCGATTGTATTCGTCGAATCATTTGAGTTAGTCTATTACGGTTTAACTTGTATTTTTACGATTCGCAGTATATGCGATTGTCGAATCATTTTTGAGTAATTCGATTACAGTTTTGACTTGTATTTTTTCTGATTGTCCAACTTGCATCAATTATGGCAGATGTCAATAAATTGTTGCAGGACATAGGCAAGTTGTCGCCCGCTGACAAAGAAAAAATTTCTGAGGCGTGCGGTGGGAGCGTTGTGAAGGAGGAGAAGGATGGCGCGAGTAAGTTTTCATGTGACCGTAATTCGCAAGCGCGTATTTCTACGTTCTCTGGCGATGGGAACAAAGGCGAAGTTAGTTTTGCGCAATGGCGCTTTGAGGTACGCGGTCTGGTACGAGACAAGATCTATTCCGAGCCCGTCATCGTACAGACTCTACGCCGATCTCTTCGTGGCACCGCCGCCAACGTTCTCCTGCACATGGGCGAGTCGGTCAAAATTGACGAGGTGATCGATAAGATGGACAAAGTGTTCGGAAATATTTTGCCATCTGAAGCTGTACTCGAGCAGTTTTATTCCGCAAAACAGCTCGCGGCGGAGTCAGTTGCAGTCTGGGCATGCAGACTTGATGACATTTTATCGAAGTTGAAGACCCCTTTGTTTTCTAAAGACGTAACAAAGTCTATGCTCAGGACTAAATTTTACTCGGGCTTACGGCCGGGGTGTTTGAAAAACGCGTTGCGCCATAGCTTTGACGGCGGCTCAAATTATGACGATTTGTTAGTTGCGGCTCGTGTAGCTGAGCTCGAAGAAGAGCAGGAGAAGAAAGCTACAGCGCGGGCACAGCAGTCTGTTGTGGTCGATACGGGCATGGCGGCCAAGTTGGATAAGGTGTTAGCTAGCCTCGAGACGATGCAGAGCAGGTTGGATCGTTTAGAGCGGAAGGAGCAAAGAACTCCACCGTCCCAGCCACCGAATAAGCAACATACCCGATCGTTCACCGGTAACTGCTACGGGTGCGGTCAGACTGGACATATAAAATCGCGGTGTCCTTTAAACGCGCAGCAGCCTGCTTCGGGGGGCGGAAAGTAGGCCGATATTCATCTAGCCCCGAATCAACCGTAAACCGTTTAGTAGGCCAGGCTAACGAAGTTGATATGTGTATAAGTGGTACTGATACCCGAGCATTACTTGACACTGGTTCCATGGTAAGCACGATTTCCGAAAGTCTCGTCGTCAAGTTGAAGTTACAGGTTAAAGCGCTCGACGACTTGATTCGGATCGAGGGTGCTGGTGGGCACAACATTCAGTACCTGGGCTACGTGGAAGCCGAAATTAAATTTGCGGACTTGCCCGTGGAATCAACTTGTGCCTTATTTTTAGTTGTTCCGGACACAGTCTATCATAGCTCCGTACCTGTTCTCGTCGGAACAAATATTTTACGCTCTGTTTTACCGTCCATTACCCGTGATATATCTACCGCTTGGCGTCTCGTTGGTCGAAGTTTGTCTGCGCAGGACAAACTTAATAGCTGTCGAGCTAGTCTTGGACAAGTAAAGACGACCAAGGCGGTTACTATTCCTGCTGGTAGCAGGGTTATGATTAACGGTTTAACTCGTGCTGCATCGGCCACGTGCATGAAAATTAGTGTGCTCATGGAGGATTCTGACACCTCGAGACTTCCGGGTGGGCTAATATTAACCCCTGGCCTCCGCTTTCTGAAACCCGCTAGTTCAGTGGAAAGGGTGGCTGTTGAGGTACCGAACGTGTCAGGACACACAGTGACTCTCCCCGCGAAGAGCTGTTTGTGTGAGCTACATCACGTTGATGTGGTACCTCCGGAAGAGACAGTGGCCGATGACATGCGTCCGAGTGAGGATTTCCGTGATAAGTTTTTAGAGTCTCTGCAGACAAACTTGCAGTCTGACCAAGTCCAGGATGTCTGGAAGATGATAGGTCGCTATGCTGATGTTTTTTCACAGCATGACATGGACTTGGGTCACGCCAAGTCGGTGACGCATCGTATTCGCCTGACCGATGACACTCCGTTTAAGGAGCGTCCGAGGCGTATTCCTCCCAACATGATTGAGGACGTGCGTAAACATCTTCAGGAGATGGCCGACTTGGGCGTGATTCGTCGTTCAAATAGTCCTTATGCGTCCAACATTGTTTTAGTTAAGAAGAAGGATGGTAGCCTCCGTTTTTGCATAGACTTAAGGCGTCTAAATTCCGTGACGATAAGGGACGCGTATTCTCTACCTCGGATAGATGAGTCGCTAGATGCGCTCGGTGGAGCTCGCTGGTTCTCTACACTTGATTTAAAAAGTGCGTACTGGCAGGTCGAACTCGAGGAGGAGGACAAAGAGAAGACCGCGTTCACGGCTGGCGCTTTAGGTTTCTGGGAATGTAATGCCATGCCTTTTGGGTGCACGAATGCCCCAGCCACATTCCAGAGGCTAATTGAATCCTGCATGGGAGACTTGTATCTGTCTTCATGCCTATTGTACCTGGACGATATTGTAGTGTTCAGTAACACGTACGAAGAACACATCGAAAAGCTTGAAGCCGTTTTTGAGCGTCTCCGTCAGAACGGTCTGAAACTAAAGCCGAGTAAGTGTTGTTTCTTTCAACATAGAATCAAATACCTGGGACACGTTATCTCAGACGAAGGAGTGGCAACCGATCCGGATAAGATAACAGCGGTGAAGGCGTGGCCAGTGCCCACTACGGCCGAAGAACTGCAAAGTTTTATCGGATTTGTCGGATTTTATCGCCGTTTTATTAAATATTTTTCCAAGATCGCCCGCCCGTTACATGATGCACTACAGAGGAGCGGAATCCAATCGACTAACCGGAAGGGTCATCGCCGTAGATCGACCCCGGTTGAGTGGAATCCGGCTCAGCAAGAGGCGTTTGATAAACTCATCGAGGCGTGTACGACAACCCCAGTGTTGGCGTTCGCCGATTTTAAGAAACCTTTTAAAGTGTACACTGACGCTAGTCTCGAGGGCCTAGGAGCTGTTCTTTATCAGGAAGAGGGTGGGCGTGACAGGGTGATTGCATATGCGAGTCGTCGCCTTAGCAAGGCTGAAAAAAACTACCCTGTTCACAAGCAGGAATTTCTAGCTCTTAAATGGGCTGTAACCGAGAAATTCGCTGACTACCTGATAGGCTCGAGCTTTACCGCGTTTACTGATAACAACCCCCTGACCTACGTCCTTGGTTCGGCCAAGTTGGACGCGACCGGTCATCGTTGGGTCGCCCAACTCGCCAATTTTAACTTTGACATTAAATATCGCTGCGGTAAGGCTAATATCGACGCGGATTCTTTATCGCCAATTAAGTGGCCGAGCGATTTGACAAGTATGGCGACTGCAGAAGTTGTTGACTCTGTGTTACAGTCCACTAAAGTAGACGTTCCTTTAGCCGAGGTTAGGTGCTTTAGTGGGTTGGCCTTTGCTAATGATCCAGCAAATGTGATCCTACCCTCCTCGGGTATCAAGAATATTAACTGGTCTGAGGAGCAGCGTAAAGACGTCGCGATTAATATCCTAGTTGAGCATGTGGGTGGTAAACCCCTCAACCCAGACCAAAAAAAGAACCCTCACGTTAAGCGACTGTTGCGCCATCGCAAGCGCCTAATCATGAAAGATAATGTCCTTTGTCGCCAGCGGCAAGTAGAAGGAGAGATGATGTTCCCGATGATATTGCCACCAGAGTATCATAATCGTGCTCTGAAGGGATGCCACGACGAAGTGGGTCATATGGGTAGAGAACGAACGTTGTCCCTTTTGCGTGACCGTTTTTACTGGTCATCTATGTCCGAAGACACTGCCCCCTACATAGCGAAGTGCGACCGTTGCCTGTGACGTAAAGCAGTGCAGGACCGAGCAGCTTTGGTAAATATTACTACCACCCAGCCGTTGGAAATGCTGTGTATTGATTTTCTCTCTCTAGAACCCTCTAAGGGTGGAGTAGAAAATGTTCTTGTGGTGACAGATCACTTTACGCGTTATGCACAGGCATTTCCCACGCGCAACCAAACGGCTCGTACCACTGCTCGAATCCTGTTCGAGAATTATATAATCCATTATGAATTTTCAGCCCGATTCCATTCGGATATGGGCCGTAATTTTGAAAGTGCCACTATAAAGCATCTCTGTCAGCTCGCTGGGATTGAAAAATCTCGTACGACGCCGTATCACCCGATGGCTAATGGTCAAGTAGAGCGATTAAATCGCACGCTCCTAGACATGCTTGGCACGATGGACAAAGCCCAGAAAACCGACTGGAAAAAGTGTGTGCCAGCTCTCACCCACGCCTACAACTCCACAAGACATGAGTCAACCGGCTATTCACCTTTTTTTCTCATGTTTGGGCGTCATCCGCGGCTCCCTGTGGACTTGCTGTTTCGAAGGCAGGGTGATGAGGCTGAACAGCAAAATTACACCGATTATACAGCTAGAATATGCGTATTCGTTAGCTTCGTCTAGCATAGCGAAGTCGCAGCTGCATAACAGCCAAAACTACAACAAGAAGGTACGCGGTACTTGTGTAGAGATAGGGGATCGCGTGCTAGTGAGAAACGTGGGTGTGCGTGGCAAGCACAAAATAGCAGACCGGTGGGAGGAGGAAGTATTTGTTGTCCTGGGCAAACCGAACCCAGAGATTCCTGTCTACACAGTGAAACAGGAAAACGGCAAAGGTCGTACTAGGGTCCTTCACCGTAACTTGCTGCTGCCAATAAACCACGTTCCGCCGGCTAAACAGAGGGAGACTTTAACCCCTGTTGCGGTCATCCAAGAGGAGACTGAGGGCCAGGTTGCTGTCTCTGATGAAGAAGATAGTATGTCGGTAGTTTCGGACGATTCAGATATCGGTCCACCGTTCCTTCGGCCACGTCATCAGTTGGCAAATCAACCACCTCGTGTGATTGAGCCGGAGTTAGTAGTCCAACCTCCTGTAAACCAGCCCGTACCTGAACCCCCTGCAACCCCCGAGGTTCTTCGACCCATTATTAATATTGCCACCCCTATAGGTGGGGCGGAGGCTCTTCCTCCTGCTGATGATCCAGTGATAGCAGATGATCTGCGTGTACCCCCTGTGGTCCAGGATCATAGCCCCATAACCTCTAGTGGGGAATCAGAACACGAATCACCCCCACCTAGACGATCGCGTAGGAACCGGCGGCCTCCGGATAGGTATTCTTCAGATACTTACCAAGTATCCCAGCAGCGTAGTCTGTCTGGATTGGAACAGCGAGTGGCGTTGCTACGGGATATTGGTCGTTTATTGCTAGAGACCGGTGGTTCCACGAAAGAACACTTTGTGTAGCCAAGTGTTTAGCGGATTTTAATAAATTGTTATATGTGAATATTTTGAAAGTAAATTTAGTGCCAACGTGGATAATCCAGCTGACATGATGCCAGGTAAGTATTAGTAAGTGTAATTGGCGGTGAAAATCTGGTATTTAACCAGTATAGTGCAAGTGTGAGGACACCCTTTCTCGAAAGGAGGAAGTATGTGACGGGCAGTAGTGTGATGTACATGTTGTACACAGGGTACTACAGGTAAGTAGGCACTTGTGATAATGTCTGTACAACCTGTGTAGGTGATCATGTGTGCAAATCGTATATGCGTGAAAAGTCATGGGTCATTGACCATGATTCGGATTTTGTTGATGCTGGAAGAATGTGATTGGCTGGGAGGAGACCGCGCGAAATCGTGCGTCTCCGTTGACAATTTTTAGTCACTTCTCATTTTATCTGGCAGCGTGAAGCTGCAGTTATTTACCATTGACTGTTCGTGATTATTACAGGTTGGTGGCTTTAAAGGTTACAGTGATAAACATTGTTTCATCAAATATTGTATTTTAAAAGGTTCAGTTAAAGCCTGATATCAGTTGGATATATATATTAGAATAATTGGAATATTATTTACCGTAACACACGGTTTAATTAACCCTGTATTTAGACTTCTCATTTTATCTGGCAGCGTGAAGCTGCAGTTATTTACCATTGACTGTTCGTGATTATCACAGAATACATGTGAATAAAGACTGTGCAGAGTACCCTTTGTTTATGTGTTGATGCCATGGCAACGCCACCAGCCATCTGGTCCACCCCCTGCCTATGCCCTTAAAAGCTTTATTTCCGGATCCTGAACCCACGAAAATGAAGTCACGGAAGTGTGGTTTGCAGCTAGCCGGGAGAATAATTCCCACCCGTGACATATAGTATCTAAGGTTAGGGAGAGATATATTTACAATAGTGTTTATAATATTGTTGAACCTCTAATTAATATTCACCAACATGGCTTTATGACCGGCAAATCGTGTACCACAGAACTGCTATCCGTTTATGATACAGTTGGTAAGCACTTAGATGAGGGTAAACAAACTGATATGATATATTTGGATATTTCAAAAGCATTTGACTCGGTTAATCACAACTTGCTTATTAATAAATTACAAAAACTTGGATTTTCTTGTAAATTATTACTTTGGATTACCGATTACTTAAAAGACCGGTCCCAAAGAGTGGTTTTTTGATGGCTTCACATCTGAGTGGGTGCCTGTTACATCTGATGTACCACAGGGATCAATACTTGGTCCATTATTGTTTTTACTCTTCATAAATGACATGCCTGATTGTACAGAACATTCAATATTATCTTTTTTTGCAGATGATGCAAAATGTTTCGGGATAATTAATAACATTAAAGATTGTGAGCAACTGCAGCGTGACTTAAATAACCTTTATGAATGGAGTCAAGTTTGGAAGTTGAATTTTAATGTGCTTAAGTGTAAATACTTTCATTTACAAGAAATGTTACTCCTATTGTATTTAAATATCATCTTAACGGTACTTTATTAGAAAATATATCATGCTATAATGACCTGGGAGTCACAGTTGACAAGGGTTTAGTATTCAACAATTATGTTTCTAATGCAATCGACAAATGTAACAAAGTCAATGGTACGATTAGACGCTCACTAGGTTACAGAGCCCCAACATCAGTATCCATTAAATTTTATAAAGCTTTAATACAGCCCATTATTGAATATTTCGCTCCAGTCTGGTCTCCGTTCACCAAAATTCAAATAGAGTCTATTGAACGAATTCAAATAAATTTTACCAGATAAGCCCTTTATTATCCAACTATTGATTATAAAGAACGTTGTGAGCTCCTACATATCTTACCATTGTCTTTTCGCAAAGAGATGATGGACATCAAACTTCTTTTAAAATCACTATTTGTGTCTGATTTTTCCAATAGTGTTGCATCAATATTGAGATACTACGAACCTGACAGAAGACTACGGTCAAGTCAGAACGGATCACTCTTTTATCCGAGACAAGTCAGAACTAAGACGTTTAAACATGTCTATTCTAATCGCGTAGTTAGCATTTGGAATAGTTTACCGAAGGACTTGCGCCAGGAGAAAACAATGACAAGCTTTGTACGTCAATTGAATAGTTTTTATTAATGAAAGTTCAAGGACAGTTTCAACTGTGATAACGTATGTACTTGGACAAGCAACTGTGGATGTCAGGCGTGCGTGTGATATTGGAATCATCATAATCAACATGTTTCAATATCACATTTTGTTAGAAAGCGTTCCACTGTGCCCGTAAGACAATAATTCAATATGCATGGCTTCTCATGTGTCGATACTCATGAGTTGACAGGCGAGAGCCACCAGTTCAGCTCAGAATAGTATAGCATAGATGGATTTCTTCGGCTGAGCGACGGCTATGCGAGCTGTCGCCAGCAGATGCAATTTAGATTATACAAAGTACTTTTATTCTAAAGGGACTAACGTTATGTTCGTGTCGAGGGCTCTATTTAATACCACATAGTTGTATTATCGTCTTTAAAAATACTCTTAATATAGTATAGTTTTATTGTATTATCATGATATTATATGGTAATAGGCTCGAGTGTATAATGAACTAAACTTGTGCAGTGGGTCAGGGCACCCTGGTCACCTTCTATTTGCTCCGCAGTCAAGCAAATATCTACAACGTTGAAATTGTGAAGTGTAGAGACGGCTGAACATATATGTTCAAAAGAATACACAACAACTGCTTTCTCAGGTAATGACTGAAGATGATGCATTTTATTACTCCTTATATACAAGGACATTATGTTGTACATTATGCCACTATAGGGGTACAGTTAAAGTGTATATGAGCTGGTGTTCAGTGGTGCAGAGCGTTGGTGTAGAGCGCATTGCACCTGCTGCACCCTTGAAGTTCCAGGAGTCATTTAAGCAGCTCTTTTCCCATTTAAGCAGCTCTGCCGATCATTGCATGGCGACAAAAAGAAGGCAATAGAGGCAGAGCTGCTTAAATGGGAAAATGAAGGAATAATTGAGCGTTGTGAATCTGAGTGGGCTCATCTCCAATTCATGCTGTAAAGAAACCTGATGGGTCATGGCGCGTATGTGGTGACTTCAGACGTTTAAACATTGTAACCAAGTCAGATCGCAATCCTGTGCCATCACTCTCAAGTTTTAATGACAATCTGACTGGTTGCACAGTTTTTTTCCAAAATTGACTTAAGACGCGCATATCAACAAGTCGATATGGATGAAGCCAGTCAGCACAAGGCAGCGATCACTACTACACTGGGCCTCTTCAAATTCCTCAGGATGGCGTATGGTTTGAAGAATTCTGGCCAATGTTTCCAACGCAACATTAATATATTACTTCGTGACTTGCCATTTCTCTTTGTATATATGGATGATAAATGGTCGCCATCTTCACCAATTGTTTGAGCGACTGCAACAAACTGGCCTGGTGATCAACGTAGGCAAGTGTGTTTTTGGCCAGCCTAATATTACATTTCTTGGACATTATGTTGACAAGAATGGAATATCAATACCCCCTGAACGTGCAGATGCCATAATCCGCTACCCACGACCAACCAATGTTGCAGAATTAGAACGTTTTTTAGGCATTGTGGCATATTTTTATCGTTTTATCCATCACGCCTCTGGAAAACTTGCCCCATTATATAAACAAAAGACATATCGCACTACAAAAGCCTTTCGTGAACACTGGACAGAACAGCATAGCAAAGCATTTGGCATTGCCGAACTGGCCATTGCTAAGGCTATAATGCTTGCTCATCCTGTGATCGGGGCTCAGACAGAGCTCTGGTGTGATGCCTCGAATATCGCTGCTGGCGCAGTCCTTGTGCAACTCCAGAAAGGATTGTGGCGCCCCCTGATGATTTTCGTAGCCATATTGAGGGCCAGCCCATAACTGTACGTATAGAACATCTCCCCCTTATCGGCTCACTGAAAAAGGCTGCTGACACGGCTCTGCCAATACCTCGTCGACATCTAAACAGGATATCGCAGTTTATTGACCATGTTCGTCATTTAAAAGGCAAACGCGATGGATTAGCTGATGCCATGTCACGTATTGTTCTTGTGCAGAGTGAGAAAGACACTTGGTCTAGTGCAGATGTCAATCGTGATTCATGTGGGATTATAAACCAGCTTCCATGTGATGATTATATTAGCACGTCCCTAGATGAGCCATTGGTTGATGAAAGTTTTGTTGACTGTTTGAAAAAATGTCAAAGTATAAATACTGAGGACTGTGGGGATTGGTGTGCTGCGAGAGCTTGTCAAGCTGTGTTTGGGGTCAGTGACTCTCATATAAAATGCCATACACCTTCTCCTGTAGATTTTCGTAGAGAGCAAGATGCAGACTTAAATTTACAAAAGTGGATTAAGCGCCATCTTAACACAGACTCGCCATTCCATCCAGAATTGGGCAACACTGGTGAAACCAGCATATGGGTGGATACCAAGGAACCCAGACTACTGATACCCACCTCTCTCCAACACAGTGTTTTCGACAGTGTTCACCAACTTGCCCACCCTACCTTTAAAGCAGGTTATAAACTTATCAAACAGAAATACTGGTGGTCTGGCATGAGCAAGGATATATCCAAGTGGTCAGTCTCATGTAAGCCATGTCAACTTGCCAAAATCCACCGGCATGTAATAGCACCTCTACATCAACTACCACCTCCAACTAATAGGTTCAGTCACATCCATGTCGACCTTGTTGGACCATTACCACAGTGCGAAGGGAAAACTATGTTTCTTACGGTCATTGATCGATGGACAAGCTGGCCAGAGGCATACCCTCTGTCTTCAACTGGTGATGCCGCCTCTTCTCAGGCTTGTGCTAAGCTTATCTCCGGGAATGGATACCTAGGTTCGGTGTCTCTGATGTTATTACTTCGGATCGTGGCCCACAGTTCACATCGGCCCCTATAGTGGCATAGTTAAAGTGTATATGAACTGTGTGCAGTGGTGCAGAGCGTTGGTGTAGAGCGCATTGCACCTGCTGCACCCTTGAAGTTCCGGGAGCCATTATTCTCTACATGAAGATCTTATAAAACTAAAATAATGATATTGTTATAATGTTGCATGCTTTTAAATATTGCTCCACTTGTGGTTGTTTTATAAGTTTCTACGCTTTCCAGAGGGTTTTTTGCTACTTTCATACTATTATGTAGCTATTTATCTAAGATTTTAGCGCGGTGAAACAAACATTATGTATAATATATTTTTATTTAATTTTACTTTTAAGTGGAATTACCATGTACAAAGTTGCATGCTTTTAAAACTTGCTCTACTTGCTGTTGTTTTATAAGTTTCTACGCTTTCCAGAGGTTTTTTTTGCTACTTTATACTAATATGTAGTTACTTTATCTCTGGTTTTAGCGCGGGAAACAAAAAATATGTATAATATATTTATATTTAATATTACTTTAAAGTGTAATTTTAAATGTAATTACCATGTTTATAAATTGTATCCTGGATGTCGAACTTAGTTAGGGTGCTGGTCACCTGTATTCGACATCCTGATGTACACAATTTTATTTACAGTTGCATATTTGTACGATTATTGTATATATTTGTGGATATAAAGCCTACTAAATAAAATAAATATATGTTATGTCTGTTGCAACATCATCACCTTTATGTCCTTGCAATTGTTCATTCTTTGAAAATAAGTTTTAAAGTGAGAATGACTAAAAAATATAAATAAACAGTTTCTTCACCTTTAATGGTACCTAATAAAATCGTTTTTTCTTGTCATATTAAAAGACATCCTAAAGCTGATCATCACTATTATATTGTTTAGAAAATGGATATTTTATTCTCTCCAATTGTACAACATATCTTGAATCTGATGAGTGTATTTATAAAAGTGCCCACTGAAAAAGACAGACAGCGATGACAAATCTAAAAGCCCCCTCCCCCCCCCCCCTGGACGCAGTGCTGCGTAGAGATCTGCATGTGTAGGTCTATCGCAACCTGAACAGAACCGTTTGTATTATCAGATTATGGTATGTGAGTACTGATTATTATAGGTGTTTCGTTTTAATAGGAAGTACATTTTCTGTAATTTTTGTAGACGCTGACTGTGAGCACTGTGTGTCTGGTGTGAGATGTGATGATGTAGCTGGTTGTAGTCAGTGTCTGGGATATAATGATCCACCTTACTGTACTGAAGGTAATAATTAGTATTCACATTATGTGACCAAGCTTTTGTAGTCTTTTGTATAACTATATCTTATTATGATTTATTATTTATATTATAGTGTCATATATTAACATTCAAACACCATATGTTGCCATAAAAAAAAAACAAATTCATTTTGATAATCTGTCAGAACAGCGTCATATTTCAAAATTATGTTATAGCATAAGTTATTGCCATTCTGATGCTATGATCATTAAATTACAATCCTCCGTGGATAAAACCAGTCAGATTTCAAGGATGTTGAACATCCACGGATGAATGATGACTTCCTATCCACGGACGAATTGTCATCCAAGGATGAGTGATGTCATCAAATCCACGGATTGGGATTAATCTACGGATGAATACGCCCTCTCCATCCACGGATGATCTTCCATCCACGGATAAATACGCACTACCCATCCACGGATTTCCTTTATCCACGGATGAATACTCACGTTACATCCACGGATGAAGTTTCATACACGGATGAATATTCAACTTCCATCCACGGATGTACTTTTATGCTCAGTCGAATACAAAAAATGTTTGTTTAATCTACGAACTCGATTTTATAGCATAAATAGTCTGTCATCGACAATAATCAAGGTATCTGGCACGATTGAATAATGTCATGGTTTAAACATATTTTTGTTTTCCAATTGAAATAATACAAAAAATCGTTTTGCATGATATATATAAAAAACATAGTGGTGCTTGCGGGGCTGTGATAGGAACACTGGTATAATTAATGTGATGGATGTAATGGATTAGCCTAGTCAATCTAGGTCATTTGAGGGCCTGATCCAGCACAAATTGCAGCATGTTTTTTTTGGAATGCCTTTCAGAAAGGTCTTTAGAACAACATACTAAAAATGCCCCAAAATGCCTCTTGGGGAAATATGTCAAATTTGCATATATGGCCGCCGAATGTCAAGAATACGACCTGTTCCTTCTATAAGTGCTAAGCAAGCCATTATGAACATTTAAAGGAAACTTATAAATCTTTTAGATGATAAGAGCTTCAAATATGTTCTTTCATTATTTGCATCAATCCAAAATGGCCTCCAATAATCTAAACAACTACCTGTTAT